>JAHRHZ010000274.1:34789071-34887309 GCA_024137785.1 Ginglymostoma cirratum
CGAAGGACATTTCTGATGATGGGTTTAGGCCCGAAACGTCAAGTTTTCCTGCTCCTATGATGCTGCTTGACCTGCTGTGTTCATCCAGCCCCATGCTTGTTATCTTGGTTCCTAAGGGAGATCGGTTCTGAGGAAGGGTCACCAGACTGAAACGTTAACTCTGATTTTTCTTAATAGATGCTGCTAGACCTGCTGAGCTAGTCTCCCATTCTTCCACTCCCCCACCCCAACCCTTGTAATGTCTTGGCAGTGCCATTCTCATGGGGAGCGGGGGGGGGGGGGGCGGCGGAGGAGTAGAGCAACCTAGGTGTATATGTAGACAGATCATTGAAGATGACAGGGCAGGTTGGGAGAGAGCAATAAGTAACAAATACAGTATCTTCAGCTTTATAAATAGGGGTACAGAGTACAAGAGCATGGAGGTGATGTTAAACTTGTATAAGATACTTATTAGGCCTACACTGTTCTGGGTGCCACGTAAGAAAGATGTGACTGCATTGGAGACTGTGTAGAAGCAATTTACAGGTTCCAGGTTTGAAGAACGTGAGTTATGAGAATAGATTGAAAAAGATGGTTCTGTTCTCCTTGGAGAGAGGTCTAAGAGGAGATCTGGTAAGTATTTTCAAACTCAAGGGCAGGCTGGATACAGTAAACAGGGAGAAGCTGATCCCACTTGCCAAGAAGGAAGGGTGATGTGAGGTAAAATATTTTCATTCAGCAAGTAGTTAGGGTGTGGAACACACTGCCTGGAAGTGTGGTGAAGGCAGGTTCAATATGGGCATTTAAGAAGCAATTGAATGCCTAGTTGGATAGAAACAATGCGCATGGATGGAGGGAAAGCAGGGGTTTGGCACTAGGTAATGATGTTCATGTAATGAGCTAGTACATGAATATGGGTCAAATTGCCTCCTATGCAGCAACAATTCAACACTTCTGGCAACCAAACCCTGCCCCTGATCTCCCTTAGCAACTAGGCCCCACCCCAATCTCGAACAAAAACAGAAGCTACTGAAAAAGCTCAGAGATAAAAGGTACTGCAGATGCTGGAGAATCCGAGATAACAAGCATGGGGCTGGATGAACACAGCAGGTCAAGCAGCATCATAGGAGCAGGAAAACCTGACGGAAGGGTCTAGGCCTTCCGTGCCTTGGTTGGCATGGATGACTTGGACTGAAGGATCTGTTTCCCTGCTGCTTAACTCTATGACGCATTTTTTTAAATTCATTTGTTGGATGTGGGCGTCACCGGCCGGCCAGCATTTCTTATCCATCCCTAGTCGTCCTTGAGAAGGTGGTGGTGAGCTGCCTTTCTGAACTGCTGCAGTCCTCCTGCAATGGGTTGAGCCACAATGCTATTAGGGAGGGAATTCCAGGATTTTGACCCAGCGACAGTGAAGGAAAGGCGATATATTTCCAAGTCAGGATGGTGAGTGACTTGGAGAGGAACTTGGAGGTGATGGTACTTCCATATATCTGCTAGATGGAAGTAGTCATGGGTTTGGAAGGTGCTATCTGAGGATCTTTGGTGAATTTCTGCAGTGCATCTTGTAGATAGTACACACTGCTGCTACTGAGTGTCGGTGGTGGAGGGAGTGAATGCTTGTAGATGTAGTGCCAGTCAAGCGGACTGCTTTGTCCTAGACTGTGTCAAGCTTCTTGAGTGTTGTTGGAGCTGCATTCTCCCAGGCGAGTGGGGAGTATTCCATCACACTCCTGACTTGTGCCTTGTAGATGGTGGACAGGCTTTGAGGAGTCAGGAGGTGAGTTACTCGCCGCAGTATTCCCAGCTTTTGGCCTGCTCCTTTAGCCGCTCTGTTAATGTGGTGAGTCCAGCTGAGTTTCTGGTCAATGGTAACCCCCAAGATGTTGATCGTGGGGGATTCAGTGATGGTAACACCATTGAATGTCGAGGGGCGGTGGTTAGGTTGTCTGTTATTGGTGATGGTCATAGCCTGGCATTTGTGTGGCACGAATGTCACTTGCCACTTGTCAGCCCAAGTCTGGATCTTGTCCAGACCTTGTTGCATGTGAACATGGACTGCTTCAGGATCTGAGGAGTCACGAATGGTCCTGAACATTGTGCAATCATCGGTGAACATGCCCACTTCTAACGTTATGATGGAGAGAAGGTCATTGCTGAAGCAGCTGAGGGTGGTTGGGCCTAGGACATTACCCTGAGGAA
This sequence comes from Ginglymostoma cirratum, assembly GCA_024137785.1. NCBI lineage: Eukaryota > Metazoa > Chordata > Chondrichthyes > Orectolobiformes > Ginglymostomatidae > Ginglymostoma > Ginglymostoma cirratum. The sequence goes on from JAHRHZ010000274.1 coordinate 34,791,253, forward strand.
CTCCTGCAGAGATGTCCTGGAGTTGAGATGATTGACTTCCCACAACCACAGCCATCTTCCTGTATGTCAGGTATGACTCCAACCACTGGAGCGTTTGCTCCCTGATACCCATTGATTCCAGTTTTGCTAGGGCTCCTTGATGCCACACTTGGTCGAATGCAGCCGTGATATCAAAGGCTGTCACTCTCACCTCACCTCTGGAATTCACCTCTTTTGTCCATGTTTGAACCAAGGCTGTAATGAGATCAGGAGCTGAGTGGCCCTGGCGGAACCCAAACTGGGCTTCGCTGAGCAGGTTTTTTCTGAGCAGATGCTGCTCAATAGCACTGTTGATGACACCTTCCGTCACTTTACTCATGATTGCGAGGAGACTGATGGGGCGGTAATTGGCCAGGTTGGATTTGTCCTGCTTTTTGTGTACAGGACATACTTGGGCAATTTTCCACATTGTCGGGTAGATATTAATGACACAGAAACAGATCATTTAGCTCAACAGGTCCACAGCAGTGATTGTGCCCCACATAAATCTCCAACCCTTCAGCTAACTCCAGCATCACTTGTTTCTTTCCTCCTTTATCTCGTTTCCATGTAGATGTAAGTCACCTCAGCTACCCCATGTGATATCTAAGCATTCCCTGGCTGAAATTGTTTCTCATTATTTCCCTATTGAACTTATGAGTGAACATCATATATTTGTGACGTGTACTACTTGTCTCTCCTGCAAATGGAAACATTTTCTCAGCATCCACCTCAACACTGTGGTAATCAATCTAGTGACTGCTCAGGCCTTTTGGTTTGGAGACGTGTATCCACGATTCATGGTGATCCATGGTGACGTGGTCAAGAGTAAACAGTAGCTACCAGTGTGATCTGTTACCCTGTGCTTTTGCTGTTCCCCAACCCTGTGCTTTCCCTTGGACAGCATGGTGGCTCAGTGGTTAGCACCGCTGCTTCACAGCGCCAGCACCAGGATTTGATTCAACCCTTGGGCAACTGTCTGCGTGGAGTTTGCACATTCTCCCTGTGTTTGTGTGGGTTTCCTTCCACAGTCCAAAGATGTGCAGGTTAGGTGGATTGGCCATGCTAAATTGTGCCATAGTATCCAGGGATGTGCAGGCTAGTGGATTAGTCAAGGGAAATGCAGGGTTACAGGGATAGGGTAGGAGGTGGGTCTGGGTGGGATGCGTGTCAGAGGGTCAGTGTGGACTCGATGGGCTGAAAGGCCTTCTTCCATACTGTAGGGATTCTATGATTCTCTGCTGTTGGTCTGCCTCTGTGCCATGCTCCTGAGATGCACTTGCTGTTTCCCTAATTATTTCTCTGTTTCTCCTTTCTTCATGATCCTGTTCTGCCCAGGCTCTTCCTGTCTCTGTGCTCCTGTTCCTAACAACTTCCTCCACCATGCTTCTGCTGTAAATTGTGTTTCTCTTATGTTCCCATTCTCCCTCCACTACATTGCTTTCGTTGCTCTCATGACCAAGCTCTGTCCTCACCCTGCAGATTTGGTAAGAAGGCTCACATCACCTCAAGTCACCATTTTGTTTAAAAACATTATTAAAATATTTTTCATGTCACACTCTGACATGATGAGAATTGTATACTATTATCAGTGACGAGTCTGTCATAATTAATCTTTTTGAAAAAAGGTCCCACATCCAAACAAGTTTGAAAGCCATGGCCCCAGCACTTCATTTTGCAATCTCAAAATCATATATTACTCCTGAAGTCTTCACTTTTTGAGAGAAAAGAGCTGCAGCCAGGTCTATCTTCTCTGATGTGTAGAACATCTCAATGGTGGCTTCCTTCTTGTAAATCAGTTTGAATCCTCTCTCTTTTATGTCTTTTGGACATGTTGAGCAGAAATGTTCACATTCATTCCAATGTAGTCTAGCCAAGTTTAAGCTGGCTTCTTTCAATTGTATCAGTTTAATATTAATATTAATGCAACTAAATAGATTAGATTTAGATTTATTGTCACATGTACATGAAAATACATTGAAATCTATTTTCTCGTATGTTATATGCAAAGTGTTGCCACACCCCAGCACCATCTTGAAACACTGAGCAAAATACAAGATGTTACTGCAATAGAGTTAATATTTCTCTCTTCTTCTTGTTCCTCCTCTGTTGCTCGGCCAATCACTGCTGGGTCTCTGTAATGGGCTCTCGGGTCTCCCTTATGGGCCTTCACCACACCCATGACTTCAACATCTGAGCTGGAGGCATGGGCCTGGGGATGTGCAGGTTCCGTCCTTCCTGTTCCCCATCTGACACCTCCCAGACATTGCTGTCGATGCTTCTGTTCCTTAAGACACCCAGGCCTAGCTGTGGACTTGGAGCCTCTTTCAGTCTTCATGTACAAACTCCACCTCTCATATTCAGCACTGTCGACACAGGCATCAGGGGTATCATTCGACATAATAACCACCTTTTTCTAGTTACTGATTCTATTCCTTCCCTTGGCAACTTTTTGAAGTTAAACCAGACTGCTCATAATGGACCTCTGAATAAACTTCCCACCATGTATTTCTGCCATGACTTGGGCTCCCTGTTTACACTCTATATGATCAACAAACTTGATAATATGCCTTGACTTATCTGCTGCTGAAACCCCAACACATGATTTCTTACTTCTGAACTTGATTCTAATACATACCTGCCTTCTCTTCTACATTCTATCCTGTATGGTGGTGTCTTTCTGAACTCCGCTGCCAGTTTCCTTAATAGCGTTTAGATCTGTTCACCCATCATCCCAGTGCTTGCTGGTCTTCCTTTACTTTTGGTCAAGCAATGCCTTGATTTTAAAATTCTCATCCTTGTTTTCAGATCCCATCATAGCCCTCTTACTATCTGTGTAATCTCCTCCAGCCCCACAACCCTCCAAGATATCTGCTCATCTAACTTTTGTCTCTTTAGTATTGATAATTTTAATTGTTTCACCGTTGAACACTTAAGCTACATCAACCTTAAGCTCTGGAATTCCCCCTTAAACCTTTCTATTTTCTGACTTAAAGATCATCCTTAAAACCTAACTCTTTTAACTCAGCTTTAGGCCATCTGTCCTAATATTTTTTGATTTTGCTCAGTATCAAATTTTGCTTCATAATGTTCCTGTGGAATGTCTTCAGTTTTTAATGTTAGTGGTTAATCAACTCAAGTCCTTTAATTATGGCCTTATGCTTTTGTTGATTTGTGTGTCTGTGCTCCTCAAATCCCACAGCTCCTCTCTGTTTGGACACTAAGTTTCCAAAGTATGTTAACTCCTTATGCTTCCCACCAGAATGTTCGCGTCACAGTTACCTGCACAATTTGGCATTGCAGTGAGCATAAAACTGGCAGATAACATTGTGGACTGCCAGGAATCCTCATTTGATAAGATCCTGATGATTCAGAAGAGGAACGTAGGTGTCTAGAGCAAAATGCCAAGGCAGTCTGAGGGCAATCAGTGCAAGGGTGCCAGAGTGGCCAAGCAGGCCCTGATAATGAGGTGTTTCAGTTCACAGTTTGGGGACGTCTCCTACCCAGTATGACAGAGACAGTAATTGGGACAGTGAAATTCATCAACATTCCCCATCTCCTCCACACCAAGATGCTGGTGATGATCCTCACCAACAGTAATATGACATAATCCTTTGAAGTCAAGAAAGGCCCCCATCCTTTATTCCATCTTCATCGCCAGCATTCTTCATTTTGTCAAGAACAAGCTTCCCAGCAGTGTGGACATTGTCTTCAAGATGGATGGAAAACTTTTCAACTTCAACTAGTTGAAATTCAAGAAGAAAATGACACTAACCTCACTAATAGGATGTCAATATGTGGATGACAATGTCATTCATGCTGTCTCAGAAGAAAATCTTCAAGCCTCATTTAATGCCTTTGGAAGCATAGCGAAGAATTGTTCTCAGCCAGAACCTCAAGAAGACTGAAATCCTTACCAATCAATTCTAGGTCAAGTTGTGGTTCATCCCTCCATTAAGATCTACAGAGAAATCCTCCCAAATGTGGCACACTTCCCTTAGTTGGGAAGGTAGCTCTCATCCGAGGCTGACATCACTGCAGGGATTCAACATCACATCCAATTTGCATGTGCTGCCTCTGGACATCTAAGAATACGAGACATCAACAGACATGACATCTGTGCTGATGCCAAGCTCTTTGTATATAAGGCGGTCATTTATTCAGATTCTCCTCTACAGCTCCGAAATTTAAACTATGTTTTGATACCACTTCAAGACCATGGAGATGTACGATCAATATTGTTTCAGGTGGATTGTCTGCATCAGCTGGGAAGACATGTATACTAACATCAGCATCCTTGAAGCAGCTAACAGCACCAGCATCAGGCCATGATAATCTGAAACTGACTCTGTTGGTCCAGCCAAGTAGTTAGGATGCCTGAGGTCCAGTTGCCAAAGTAAATCACCTTCACCCAGTTCACAGAAGGCACTCAAACGAGAGGAGGTCAAAGGAAGCATTTCAAAAAATCACTGAAGGCTTCCCTTAAGTAGTGTAACACAGATGTCAATGCATGGGTGACCCTTATTCAGAAGAATCCAACATGGAAGAAACTCCTGAATGAAGAGATACAATTCTTTGAGACGACCCATTGGCATGAGGAAGTACGGAAAAGCAACTGGAGAAATGAATGCCAATGATTTCAAGGCTATGGGCTAATCCCACTGCCTGGAAACACCTGCCAAATGTGTGATTGGAAATGACAATCTATGATCAGGCTTATCAGCCACGCAAGGACCCACAGAACCCATAACCAGTGACCCATGGAATTTTCTAGGTGGACAATAGTACTCTTTAGCGAGTGATTGCCGATGACAATTAAACAAATACTTCCTCCATCCGGAAAGTTCATACAAACACACTTCTCTTCAATGAGCCTCTGATTTCCATAGGGAAGTGTCATGACACTGCCATTTCACTATCAAGTAGCTCCTTCATAAACTCTCACCATCATAAAAGATGACAACCACTAAATAAATTGCATGAAATCAATATCACACTCAGCCTCACACACTGTTACTGACTGCTGTGGGTCTCAGAGAGATAGTGACTTCTTCATTTGTGTTGTTTACAGGTGTTGCATCTGGTGTTCCAACGTCACTCTCAGTCGTGCTGGGGAGAGGCTGCTTCTACTGATGGATGTTCTTAGTGGGTGTCCACTATTTGTCTGAAGCTCTTAACGACTGGTCTGCTAATTGTGTAGTGTTCAAACCAACCCATCTGACCAACCTGTGCATTCCCACCAAGGTGCCTGTGTCCGAGCTGGTGCTAAGTGTGGAGCAAGGATGGGAAGTAATGCATATTCGGAGTTCCTCTCCTCTTCCTGAGGAATTAACAGTGGTCCTTCTGGGATGGTGTTTGCTGGGACTGATGACTGACCTGCTGAAGAATTAACACAAATGAGTGTCCATACGTAATGAGGAAGACTGTGTAATATAGGTGCATCTTGTACAGAGACCTGAAGCATATCACATTGTCACAGTGATAGTCATCTCTACTGATGGAAACACACATGTATCCCTTCCCAACTCCCAAACAATGCTCTCCTGATGCCATTGTAGATTAAGTACTCCCTTACCTGGCGTTGACCTTTCATGGTCGTATGATTCCCTGATCTCCCTGCAAAACATTTTTTTGATATCTGAATGGATCAACCTGCAATCAAGGTCCTTCTGTACTGGGCATCGTGGGACTGTCCTCTCAGCCATTATGTCCCAGCTCCCACAAGACCCTACAGGATACCAAGATGCCTGAGTTGGTATTGTGGGCATGTGGGGTCCAGTCAGCCACACTCTTGACAGTCACTTCCCATTCAGACCCCTAGGATACCCTTCCACATATGTGCATGCGCTTTGAAAGTTGGGATCCTCATTCACTCTTGAGGTATGAAGAAGGTAATTCACCACTTGTCCAGACTGTAATCAAGTCAGACCCCATAGATACTGACTTCCCCTGCCACCTCCATCTGGGCTTTCTTTGCCAGAAGGGATGTTGCTTCTTGCCATCCTGGCAGAGGAAAACGTCCCGGCATTTGGTGAGGACTGGGAGGACGGCACACAATGAGTTAAATCGTTGGGCTTTCACTGACTGTGCTTCTGCCATTGCTACTGATTGAATGGTTTGATCGCCTTTTTTTTAAACCCTTGCCATCTGTGAAGATTGATCCTCAGCGACCAGTGGGTTTGAGTGTTTCAGGAGGACTGGGGCTGACATAATCTGAGTCGTCCTTGCACTCACATCTGATCTTCAATGTGTGGCTTGGGCTGCACTCTGCCTTTCTCCTCCACATGCTCCTCCAAGATGCACCTTAGGATGCACTCTTCTTCTCTGTGTTCGTTGCTGGCATCCCCTTAGCACGGCTGCTCTCCTCTCAGCAGCCTTTGCCTGTGTGTTAGCTCCTGTCACTGCCAATCTGGGCTTGTATTCACTGGAAATTCTGATGGTTAATTGTAAATTACTGTAGGACTATGGGACTCGCGCAGCTTAAATCCCAGCCTCCTATTGTTGCTGCAGTTTTTTTCTGTTTGCTTATTTCAGTCTTGGATTTGTCCTTTTATCGGGCACTATGTCTAAATAGTGTCATACTCAGATGGGTTAATCATAAACAATGGAGTCTTACGTTTACAGTCCCTGTGCTGATTATATTGAGCTGGTTTTGAACTTTGGACTTTGTGTTTCCAAAACTTCCAACTGTTAGTTCTGCTCCTTCTGGCCTTTCAAAGGTAAATAGAAACTTAACCATTGGCATCCTCTTGTGCCTTGCCTCTATAATCTTGCACGATTCAGATTTGCCAGTTGCACCTCAGGCACAGTTCACTGCTCTTCAACTACATGAGGCATCACAGGCACACCTGTTATCCACAATCACTATTCTTTCTCTTCCAGAATATTGATTTTGATTTATTTATTTATTTATTGTCACATGTACCGAAATACAGTGAAAAGCTTTGTTTACAAATAGATAATAGTAAGCAAGGAAAAACTTAGACAGAGGCATACAAGTTACATTGCACAGGACATGTGCTAGGTGAGATCAATGTTAGCAAGATCAGCATTATTTGAGACTAGAGAGTCCATTCATTAGTCTGATAACAGCCGGAAAGAAGCTATTCCTGAACCATCTCATGTGTGTATTCAGGCTTCTGTAGCTTCTGCCTGATGGAAGAGGCGGAACATAAATGTACATCACAGACTGCAAGACCTGACTGGAGATGGGAAATCCTGTGATATCACTCCCCTTGAGGAGGTAGTGCAGACTTAAACAGGAGAGGAATGGTAGACATGGTGGTCGCAAGCAGAGCAGGGAACATGTTGCTCATGTAGTCACTTCCACTTCTTTAAAATGCCTAATTCCTGATCCATCATTCCTCAACCTGTTCTCACATTTAAGTTTGATAGAGTATGAACATATAGATGCTCCTGTAAGGTTTTGGAGTAGATTTGTAGCTCGGGTTATGGGTGTTGAGGTTGGTTGGCTCGCCAAGCTGGTTTCTTGTATTGCAGACGTTTCGTTACCATGCTGGGTAACATCCTCAGTGCAGCCTCCGATGAAGCATTGGTGTGTTTTCCTGCCTGGTTTTTAAACTCTGGAGTCTGTTGAGCTGGATTGCCTCACTTCTGGTTTTCCTTCGTAGTGGAATGTACATGGGGTCGAGTTCAATGTGTTTATTAATAGCATGCTTCCAGGTTTTCAGGGATAATGGATATCCAAAAAACTGGGTCAGAAGATGCCTACACAAACAACATCAGGAAGATACTACATGCCCGGACACGCTCATCACATTACTCTACATCAGGAACACACTGGAACTCACCATTAGACTCCTATGACTGCTGGGCATCAGAGTGGCACACAAGCGCACGTCAACCCTACAACAACTGCTCACCTGAACTAAAGACCCACTCCCTGCCATGGACAGGACCAATGTCATCTACAAGATCCCCTGCAGAGACTGTGAGAAACACTACATCGGACGAACAAGAAGGAAACTAACAACAAGGTTACATGAACACCAACTGGCTACAAAAAGACAAGACCAATACTCACTCACCTCACTCCACATGGACAAGGAGAACCACCATTTCGACTGGGACAACACCAAAATCCTGGGACAGGCTAGGCAGAGACAGGCACGAGAATTCCTAGAAGCCTGGCACTCCACGAAGCATGCTATTAATAAACACATTGAACTCGACCCCATATACACTCCACTACGAAGGAAAACCGGAAGTGAGGCAATCCAGCTCAACGGACTCCAGAGTTTAAAAAGCCAGGCGGGAAAACACACTGACGCTTCATCGGGGGCTACACTGAGGATGTTACCCAGCATGGTAACGAAACATCTGCGATACAAGAAACCAGCTTGGCATGCCAACCAACCTCAAGATGCTCCAAGATAACAAGCATGGGGCTGGATGAACACAGCAGGTCAAGCAGCATCATAGGAGCAGGAAAACTCGACGTTTCGGGCCTAAACCCTTCACGTTTCGGGCCTAAACCCTTCATCAGAAGTCAGATTTCTGATGAAGAGTTTAGGCCCGAAACGTCGAGTTTTCCTGCTCCTATGATACTGCTTGACCTGCTGTGTTCATCCAGCCCCATGCTTGTTATCTTGGATTCTCCAGCATCTGCAGTACCTTTTATCTCAAGATGCTCCTGTCTTGATTACACTGCACTCCAGGTTTTCCAGTTTTAACACTATCGGTTCCCTAAAGAAAGGTTCATCTTGTTCCCCCTTACTTCTCTTCCCAACCAACTTTCCCCTCTTTGTAAGAATTGAAAGAGCAGGAATCTTGAACATTAACCCTTCCCCAACTCACCCATAAGAGGACAATGAAGAAGGGACAGCATTAAATGCGACTAGTATTGTAGGCACCAGCTCAAATATACTCTCACTGGGTGCCAGTTCCTGAAGGCGCTGCCTATGAACATACAAATAAGGAAAAAGAGTAGGCCACTTGGCCCTTTGAGCTCACTCCACCATTCGATAAGACCATGGCAGATCTGATTTTAACCTCAAATCTATATTCCTGCATATCTCTGACAATCTGTCAGCCCATTGATAGTTAAGAATCTATCTAACTCTGCCTTAAAGATATTGAAAGATTCTGAATCCACTGCCTTTTGAGGAAGGGAATTCCAAAGACTTACAATGCTCAGAGAGAAAAAAACAAGTTTGCTAATTTTCATTTTAAATGGGCGATCCTTATTTTTAAACTATGATCCCTAGTTCTACATTCCCCCACAAGAAGGAACATTCTTTCAACACTCACCCAGTCAAGTCCCCTCAGGACATTAAATGTCTCAATTAAGTTACCTCTGACTCTTCTAAACTTCGGAGGATACAGACTTAGCTTGTCTAGCCATTCCTCATAAGGTAATCTGCTTAATCCAAGTATTAGTCTTGTAAATTTTATCTAACCTACTGCTTCCACTGCATGACCATCCTCCTGTAAGTATGGTGACCAGTACTATTCACAGTACCCCAGATATGGTCTCACCAGTGCTCTATATAATAGAAGCATAACCTCCCTACTCTAGCATTGAATTCCCTTCACAATAAACTATAACATTTTATTAGCTTTCCTGATTACTTACTGTGCCTGATACCAACATCTGTGATTTTGATATGATTTGATTTATTATTGTCACGTACCTAGGTACAGTGAAAAGTTTTGTTTTGCATGCTGTACATGCAGATCATACCATACAAGTTGCATTAGGGTAATAGAACAGAGCGAGTAATATAATGTTACGGCTGCAGAGAAGGTGCACAAACAGTGAGGTCAACATTAACTTTGAAATTTGACAGGCCCATTTAGAACTCTAACAACAGTGGGGAAGAAGCTGTTCTTGAATTTGTCGGTATGTGTGTTTAAGCTTTAGTATCTTTTGCCCAATGGAAGAGGTTGTAAGAGATTATAACTGGGGTACGCGGGGTGTTTGATTATTTTGGCTGCCTTTCTGAGGTAGCGACAAGTGTGGATGGGATCAATGGAAGGAAGGTTAGCTCGTGTGATGGACTGGGCAGTGTTCACAACTCTTTGTAGTTTCTTATGGTCCTGGGCAGAGCAGTTGCTATACCAAGCCGTGATGCATCCAGATAGAACACTTTCTGTGGTGCACTTATAAAAATTTGTTACTTGTATCCTCTCCAACGAAGATCAACACAAAATAGCTGTACAATTCATCTGTCTTTGCTTTATCCTTCATTGCTAATCCCTCAGACTAATTTTCTACAGGACCAACACTTACTTTACTAACTCCTTTCTTTTTTAAATAGCTGAAGAAACTTCCTGTTTTTTATATTTTTGGCTAACTTTCACTTGTACTCTAATTTTTCTCTCCTTATTAGTCTTTTAGCAACTCTTTGCTTTTTTAATACTCGGTTCAAACTTCTGACCTGCCATCTATCCTTGCAGAATTATATATCATTTCTTTGAGTTTGATGCTCTTGTTAACCTTTTTGATTAACCACAGATGGTGGATCCGTCCCTTAGAAATTTTCTTATTTGTTGGAATGTATCTATTCAGCACTTACTGGAATATACCTTTAAATGTTCACGAATGCATCTTTTTTGAGCTATCCCTTAACCTAAATTGCCAGTTCACCTTCGTGAACTCTGCTTTCATGCCCTTGTAATTGCCCTTGTTTACATTCAATAGTAGTCTTCTCTCCCTTAAACTGTATGTAAAATTCAGTCGTATTATGATCGCTGCTACCCAGGGACAGTTTCACTACGATGTTAGTAATTAATCCCATCTATTTGGTCAACACCAGGTTGAATATGGCCTGCTGAGTGGTTGATGACATAGCATGCTGGTCTAAGAAACTGTTCTGAAAACATTAAATAAATTCCTCATCTAGACTATTTTTTCCCACTTGGTTTTTCCAGAATATTTGGAGGTTAAAAATCTCTTGATAATTGCTGTACCCATTTGACAAGCTCCCATTATTTCTTCCTTGATAACCTGTCCTATCATGTGATTATTGTTAGCAGCCTGTACACAACTCCCATAAGTGACCTCTTGCGTTTATCATTCCTCATCTCTATCCAGACTTGTCTGAAATAAATCCACAGAGGCCGTTATCCTGTCACCAGGTCACCCTTTATTTACACCTGGATTGTCCTTGACACTGATCCAGTTCCCTCAGAGCCAATTCTCAGAGTGAACAGAACCTCTGACACTCTTGTTCTTATCTGTCAACCAGGGCTCCCTGTTTGGACCAGATTAACAGCTCCAATCAGATAACTCATATTCTATGAGGTCCACCTGGCTGACCTCATTACAATCACTACATTCCCCCCACTCCGAGTCTGAATAAGCTGATTCTTTTTATTTATAGCTCCTCCTGGGGCGTTTCAGGTTCCTCCAATTCTGCCGCTGCTACAGGATCTCACCTCTTGCCCCCAGAGCATCTCAGATGAAATTCATTCTCTTCTTTGGTGGCAAAGGTGTCGAAGCAGTGACATCTGCCGGGTCCATCTCAGATTCTGAGGTATCTTCAACATGTGATGGAGAGGGAAAACCCACGTGTTCTGGAACAGTCTGAAAAGCTGTTGAGGTGACAGGTGTGTTTTGTTCCCACACTGTTTGTGAATTTGCAGCATTCGTGTGGTCCACCTGCTTTTCAGGACTGTTGTGCCAACCTGAGCTTTATACGTCACTAGACCTGACCTCACGTTGACCATGCCTCTTACCCAAGCAGGGCCATTCCTGTGGTTTCCCACCAAACTTCATCCCCTGAATTTAACTGTCTCTCTTGCTTAGTGCAGTCTTGTGTCTGGCATTGGTGTTTCTGATGTCATTTCACCCTCCCCACACCCCAGGTCTGGGAAGATCAGATTTAAGCTGGTGCAGAGTCTTCTCCCAGTTAGTGACTCTGCTGGAGCTATCCCTGTAGTTGCATGGGGAGGTAGCCTAATCATCAAATAGGAACTGGGGACAGTTTGGTATCTAGTGAAACTGTAGGTTGTTTCTTTAAGCTTGCCTTCAAAGTTTGGACTCTCTTTCTGCCAGACCATTGGATGATGGATGGTATGGACCTGTTCTTATATGTTGAATACCATTTGACTTTAGGGAATACTGAAATTCACTGCTGGTAAATGATGGCCCGTTACCTGTGACCAACACTTTCAGGAGTCCATATATTGCAAATGATATGCATAGTTTTTCTATCGTCGTTCCCATGTTCCATGAATGAACTCTATGCACTTCCAGCCACTTTGAGTGGGCTTCCAAATTTATAAGAATATTGAGCCCATGGAAGGGCCTGCGTAATTGATGTGTAACTGAATCCAGGATTTACCCAGCTGTTCTCATGAATGTGGGGTGCTGCTAGTGGTAATTTTTGTTGTCACTCTGGGCTCTGCCCCAACAACACAGCTATGTCTGCATCCAATCCTGGTCACCAGATATAACGTTTCGCCTGCATCTTCATTTTGGAAACCCTTGTATGACCCTGATAGAGTTCAGCCAGTACCTGGCGACGACCTTTGCTTGGGACAATCAGTCTTGCTCTCCATAATAATATGCCGTCCTCTACTTTGATCTTGTCTCTTCAGGTCCACAAAGATTTCAATTCTGGTTGTGATGGCCCTTTGGTTCTCCCCATCAAAACCAGCTGTTTCAGTTTTGGATCTTTCTGTGCCTAAAGTCTGATATTGTCAGCTGTGACTGGGGTTGTTTCCAGAAAATTTAAAACCATTACGGACTCTTCCAATGGCGGCACCACCGGTGGTGTATCTGCCAGTGGGAGACAGCACAACGCATCTGCATTCACTGCTTGACCTCTCGGGTAGCGTTGTATGCACTTAGTATTAGACGCACCTGCTGAATTTGTCCTGAAGCTATGGGTAGCACTGTCTTGTCCTCTTTAAGTAGACCTTTCAGGGGTTTGTGGTCTGTTATTGTTACAAATTTATGTCCCTAAAGGAATGGATGGAACTTCCTGTCTCCAAACATGACCACCAAGCCTTTCTTCTCTACCTGGGCACATTTATGTGCAGCATTAGCCAAAGCTCTGAAGTCCATACGCTATTCGGCATTCGTCTCCATTGGGCCACCTAGGAGCTAATACTACCTGATGCCGTACAAGGAGACATCACGTGTCAATACTAGATCTCGCTTGGGATCATAGTGTGCCAACACCTTAGAGTGTTTTCTCACTTCCCTGAAGCTGTGGTTTGGCTACGGGACCATTTCCAAGACTGACCCTTTTTTAAGAGTTGATGCAAAGGTGCCGGGATGGAGGCCAGGCTATGTACGAGCCTTCTGTAATAATTCACTATCCCGAGAAAAGGCCTAAGCTCCAGTACAGACATGCAAGCTGGGGCACCTTTGATCACCCTCACATTATCTTCCAACGGGTGTGACCCAGTCTTGTCAACCCTGTAGTCCAAGTAGATCACTTGGGATGCCTGGAACACACATTTTTCCCTTCTATAGCGTATGTCTATCAGGGAGAAATGTCTAAGGACTATGTCCAAGTTCTCTAATTGCTCCTTATCGGTCATTCATCTTCTTAGCACGTCATCTACATAAATGGTAACCTGGTGTAGGCCTTGTAAAATGTTCTTCATTATCTGCTGAAAAAATTGCTTAGGCTGATGATACCCCAAATGGCAGTCTTGTATGTTGGTACAAATTTTTATGGATATTAATTGTAGTTCTGGGAATCCTTATCTAACTGCAAATGCAGGCACACATGGCTCATGTCCAACTTTGTGAAGGACAGCCTCCTGTCAGCTTTGCATGTGAAACCTCTATGTGAGGGATGGGTATTTATCCATCTGCGAAAAGTGGTTTACCATTTGTTTAAAATCCCCACAAAGGCGAACCAACTGGTTGGGTTTCATAATTGGTATGACCGGTGCTGCCCATTCTGTAAACTGGACTGGGTTACAGTCCAACAGGTTTATTTGAAGACACAAGCTAAAGAAGGAGTGAGACTCTGAAAGCTTGTGTCTTCAAATAAACCTGTTGGACTATAACCTGGTGTCATGTGATTTTTGACCTTGTCCACTCCAGTCCAACACTGGCACCTACACATCATGGCAAACTGGACTGGTTTGATGACTCCTTCACTTTCCAGCATTCTGGTTTCTGTCTCGACTTTTGCCTGCAAGGCAAATGGCACTGGGCAGGCCTTGCAGAATCATGGAATTGTTTCCTGGTCAACATGGGCCTTGGCTCCTTTGATAGTCCCTAGATCTTCCTGAAAAACATATGGGTATTTAATTAGGACTTCACTCAGGCAGCCATTTTCTAATTGAAGAATGTGGAGCCAATCAAGATGAATCTTTCTCATCCAGTTTTGCATCAATAGGCTGGGCCTGAGCCTTTTACTATCATCAGCAGTAACTGAACCAGCTGCTTCTCATAAGAGATTGGAACTGAAGGAGTACCCTTAATTTGTAAAGGTTCCCCAGTGTAGGTCCTCAGTCTAGCTGAGGTCTTGTGCAAACTTATGGGTTGGAGTCCAGAGCAAATTTTCTCAAAGACCGGTTCTGTGACCACTGAAACAGCTGCCCTGGTATCAACCCCCAGTAAAACCAGGTGACCATTTATCTTCTGATTCAAGATTATTTCTTGCTGTCATGCTTATTCAATCCATTCCAACAAAACTACTCCATCACCCTTCCCTTCCTGCCTGTCCTTGAAGCCTTGAATATTTAGTTCCCATCTTTGATCTCCTTGTAACTGTGTCCTTCCATTCCCTCCTTCCCTTTTTTAAAATTCTTTAGTGGAATGTGGGCTTCGCTGGCTGGGCCAGCCTTGAACATGTGGTGATGAGCTTAAACTGCTGCAGTCCATGCAGCATGAGTACAAACACAGTGCTTGTTAGGAAGAGAATTCCTGGAATTTGTTTGGGTTACTTGCCTATTATAAAAATAATTTCCTTGAGATGTGGGCATTTATTGCCTGTCTTTAGTTGCCTTGAGAAAGTGGTGGTGAGCTCCCATTGAGTTCGCACCGATCCTCCAAAGAGCATCCCACCCAGACCCACTTCCCTATCCTATTCCTGTAACCCTGTATTTCCCGGGGCTAATCCATCTGGCTTGCACATCCCTGGGGCAATACAGGGCAATTTTGCATGGCTATTTCACTTAACCTGTACGTCTTTGGACTGTGGGAGGAAACTGGAGCACCCGGAGGAAACCCATGTACACACAGGGAGAATGTGCAAACTCCACACAGACAGTTGCCTGAAGGTGGAATCAAACTCAGGTCCCTGGTGCTGTGAGGCAGCAGTGCTAACCACTGAGCCACTCTGCCACGCGTTGACATGACTCAGTTACAGGGAAAGTAGGCTGTACTTAGGCATGATGTTGAAACAGTCAAAAATGCAAGTTAAGCTTGATAGGCTAACTGGCATTTTCCTGTGCATCATTTTTGTATGTTGTGGTGGATTTGGGACATTTTCGGGACAGTTTTATCTGTAGTCTGCCCTGTCTTCTTTTTGGATCAGTTTTAGGGCTGGAGAGAGGGTGCTTGTCAGTTCAGCTGGTAGATGCAGGATCTCAGATCTGGTCATGTAGCAAAGGTAGAAGCCAATAGAATCCAAACTGAAAAATGGCATCTTGTGGAGACCAATGGCCAGCACCTGGCTTATTTGTTTCCTGCCTCCTGTTAATTTCTGTGGATCAATGTGCAGCCTGGCCTGAGAATGAGCCAAGCAGTCCATGGAGGCTCAGATTTAACCCTTGCTAACCTCAGTTAACTGACATCACCATTGGTGTCTGGTAGCTTTGGAAGTAAGTCACTCATCTCTGGATGCTGGACAAGGGATATATCGGGGTGGTTGAGATAACCTCACTGGCATTAGCTCTCAATGACCACTTGGGTAAAATGACTGATAACCCAATGCCTTCTGTACAGCTCAGCATGAGCTACTTTGAGATGAACAAGTTACCCGAATTCTAGGCTGTGAAAGAAGATTTATTACCCATTATCATCCTTCATCAGTAAATGAGAGTTATCAGTAAACAAGCTAATAAAAAAAACAAGCTAATAAACATGTCTATGTGCTGCAATAGTGATACAACATTTGAGTGATTAATGAAACACGTATTTTCTTTGGTAAGTTGAAATCATGGTTTAAAGTTCATCTGACATTAGTGCTGTACTTTGATTTAAGGCACAGTAAAAGTACAACTGAGGAACCCCCCCCCTTTTCTCCTCCTTCATTTACTGTAGGACTTCCAATTCTGTCAGGCCTTCCTGGCACTGTTGACCATTCTAAAGGCAATTGCTGCTTTGTTAACAACCAGTTCACAGCCAATCAGATGGACAACTGATGTCGCAACAACTGAAGTCACTTCTGCTTTGTTCAACTTCAACCTAGTCACAGATCGAATTAGAAAAAGAGAGACGGTGTATCAGTGAGTGAATGAGAGCGAACTTTTCCCAAAACACAGGGAAATGGAACTAATAGGATTTTCGCCAGAATTTCAGGATATGACGCTGGTCACAGGGAAGGTACGTATATTTCAAGTTAAATTTTTTTTCAGTAAATAATCTGATTTTGTAATTTACTTATCAGCTCTGTTTAAACATGGAGTTCTAAAACAGGACAAAGTTCAGACTGAGATTTAAGTACTGAACTCATGATTGCTGAATTTGTGGATATTACAGTATTTCAGAGCACATTTTGTTTTGCAAATTCCTTGTTTCTTAAATAAAAGACACGCAATACCTTTCAAAACTTCAGGATGTCACAAAGTTTAGTAAATGGGGTATTTATTGAAATTCAATCGTTCTTCAGAAAGGCAGCAGCCAATTATTGTTTAGGAAGGTCCCAAAAAACAACAGCACAATAATGGTCAGATAATCTATTCTAGTCATGTTGTTTGAGAGGTGAATATTGACCAGGGAGAACTCGGTTGCTTTGAACAAGGTCATGAGATCACTTACATCCAGCTGGGACAGGAGATGAACCCTCAGTTTAACTCTCCCCCAGCAGATAATACTCCTTCAGTGTTGTACGACAGTGTCAGCCTAGATTCACTTGTCCAAGACTCTATTTTGGGACGTCAACCTGTAACATTTTATCAGAAATTAGCATGTTATATATCAGTCAAGGCAAGCATCTTTAATCAACAGCAATGTGATGTTATAGTGGAAATACAGCGAAGTGATCCTACTTTATTTCCTGAAACAGGGAAATTCAGAAATGAGAGTCCTGACATGAAGACAGGCAGTGGTTAAAATGGCAGCCAGCCACTACATGGTCCTTGCCAACACATTTGGGCGTCCCACCATTTTAGCTTTTCTATTTCTGGTGGCAGTAAGGGGCCCACCATACTTCAATGGGGGGATTCAATAATATTTTAAAAGTGTTTAATGATATTATTCTGACACTGATACAGTTTTAACCCTAGACCCACAAGGTGAAGCCAGAGACAGCCTATAAACATAAATATTGAATACGTTGTTTGAAGATTTACTTGGAGAAATAGAGCGGGAGTGTTCCCCCAGTGCCAACAAGCAATTCCGAATCCTCTTGTGGTTTAATGAGATTAATGTAATTGATCAGATGATTCTTACATGAGGGAAGAGAAGACATCAGTCTATTGCCAGCATGTGAAGACACAGGTCTTAGGCACTACACTAGAAGGTTGTATTCAATAAAAGAAGATGTACAGGTGTAAATAAAGAAGTAGAAGACATTGAAGACCCTTACTTAGAGATAAGGAATGAGCAACCTCAGGCTAGAGTGGATGTGCAGACAATATCAGCCTGAGATACTCCAGACTCTCAATGTACGGGTAGCTGCATCGGCTTAAAGAAACAAGCAAAACCATGGTGCTGGCTCAGGAATAAACCACGAGGGTAGGAGCTGCAGTTAAAGCAGAGTCTAAGGGACACAGCTGAAAAGCAAGCATTCCAAAGGCAGCATGGAACCTCCAAAGACTTTGATGGAGCAGCTGGGTAACAAGTGGAAGACTCCAAAAACAGGCCAAACCCTTGGATGACTTTGAGGAAAAAACTGAAAAAGGAGAATATTCCATAAGCATGAAAAAGACTTTGAAAGACTTCAATGAAAGAGCTACAGAGGGAGAACATGAAGGATGGAAAAAAAAGAATCTCGGAAGTCTTTGAAGTGTGGCCCGAACCAGCAATACACTGGAGAAGAACAACATAGGACTGAAAATTTTGACAGTACGCAGGAAGAACCCAATTATTCACCCAGGTTAGACAGGCACTATGGTCAATTTGTATGCTAACAGTCCAATAGCTGATATTATTCTGCCAGGACAAAGCATGAAAGAAAATACTACAGAGTACATTGATGAAAACATTCAACATGAACTTTAGCCACAAAAGAAATTTTCTGCTAGTATGGATGAGATTTAATCAGAGATCTCAACATTTGTAGAATCATTAGAAGCTTTTTAAGTGGATTTATTTATCAAGCAGGATGTTGCAGGTACAGACCTATGAAGGATGAGTTAATTGGACACCATATAATTGTCAGTGTGAGGAATGAGGGGTTATCGGACTTTCTTCAATACATGGGAACGTGGGCTTTGCAGGCAGAATTCAGCATCTTAAATTGTCCACCACTGTGAGGAAACATCATGGATTCTTCTGATGTAGTTGGATGGTTTGGTTGATGCTGTTACCCTCCTGGAAGACCATGCAAAAGCCAAAAGAGCACTTATCTGCCAGAACACGTAGTTGGCATCTAGTTTTGTGAAAAACTTGCTCATGGCCAATTTTGATTCTAACTGTAAACCCAACCTTAACCCTCAGGGTATCTATCAAACTTCCAGTGACTGACAAACTGGGATGAATTCCCATTCTTACACTTTTGTTTAACGGAGTGAGATGCACACACAATCTCCATTTGTCTTGGGAACAGTTACTCATCCTGATCACCACTGTATTAACCCCATCACTGGCAACATGACCTTGTTATTAACCATGTTGTGTAATGGAAATGTTATATTTTTCCTTCAAAGAATGAGAAGTTTTCCTGGGAGTTTACAAGTTGATGGTTTTTAACCTCTTCTTGAAAAGTAATGGGATAATCCTGCTTCGATTTGCTTCAACCTTTGAATAGTTTTGGAAATTCTTGTTGATTCTTCTACCATCTTAATTCTGAAATACTATATCCACTCTTCTTAGAAGACTGAATTGAATATATGCATTACTGGCACAGTGGCTCATTGGTTAGCACTGCTGCCTCACAGCACCAGGGACCTGGGTTCAATTGCACCCTCGCGGACTGTCTGTGTGGGGTTTGCACATTCTCCCCGTGACTGTATGGGTTTCCTCCGGGTGCTCCGGTTTTGTCCCACAGTCCAAAGAGGCGCAGATTAGGCGGATTGGCCATGTTAAATTGCCCACACTGTCCAGGGATGTGCTGGCTAGGTGGATTAGCCATGGGAAATGCAGGGTTACAGGGATGCCGTGGGTCTGGGTGGGCTGCTCTTCAGAGGGTTGGTGTGGGCTTGATGGGCCAAATTGCCTGCTTCCACACTATAGTGATTCTATGATTCAGCGAATGAGGTTTTCTGCTCCCTCAGTCTATGTAATATTTCAGTGACATTTCCACCCCTACTTTGGGCTGACGTTTTTGTGGTGATTCGCTCACATACCTGAAGACTTGTGTTTCCTGGACTTTGGAGGTTTGGGGTAACTGATCTGATTCTCATAGACTTCAATGATAGTAAACTGTCTGCCAGTATTGAAACAGATGCTCCTGTGTAAAGTTTATATTTTTTCAAAGCCTTATACCTGCAAGCTTATGATCCAGAACCTGTTTTTAGGCTACGAGATAACAAGCATGGGGCTGGATGAACACAGCAGGTCAAGCAGCATCATAGGAGCAGAAAACTTGACGTTTCGGGCCTAAACCCTTCATCAGCCCCATGCTTGTTATCTCGGATTCTCCAGCATCTGCAGTACCTTTTATCCCTGTTTTTAGGCTGTTTGCCCTCAGCTGGAAGTGTTGCATTTACCTTTTGTTTTGTATATTTAACTGATTAAAGTGTTTCCTCATCGCATGATGTGCATTTCTTGTTTTCCTGTTGCAGAACGTTAACTTTGTTTTTGAGATGACGAAATGCTGTTTTCTGTTAGCTTTCGCAATATTTCCTAGTGCCCCAGCTGGGCACACATGTAGCACTCAGCTCCCTCTGCTGTACATTTGTCACATTAGAAATTCTGTTTGGAGCCAAGGAAAATGTGAGCCGTAAATGAATTCCAGGCACTAAAGTACGGACAGCGCTTCTTACTAATGGTAAATCCAATGAGAAAGCTCATGCCTGCTTTATCTAGTCTTAAATAAGAGAATTTTTGGAAAAAAGGCCGCTAATAGTATTGGAGTCAGGACCAAATTGCAGCTTTTGTAGGGTTTAAAGATGTTATTTCTGCTGATATTTCAGCACATTGCAATCCAGGCTTATTTACTGTTAATGCATCATCCACAGTACTAGGAGCAGTGCTCATTATAAGCAAATGGAACATTTTGCTTTGAGAGTTGTAATAACTTAGGAAGTTTAACTGGAAAGGAATATCATTTCCTGTTCAACACTGAATGCTACCCGTGACGTACGGAGGCTATTCCCAACCTGGGACTGACAGTTCTGTTGACCCATCCCTGGGTCTGCTTTATATTTTTAATTATTTTTTCATATCCAGAAGTGCTTATCACATGCAACCGAACTTTTGTCCAGTAAATCACTATGACTTTTTTTAAAAAAAACTACTAACCACCACCAGTCATCGTCCATGTAGCCAATTAGATATTTACATGCAAAGCCCGTGAAGAGCAATGCAACCATCAGAAGTGAGGGAGAGGTAGGGAGGAGGGAAAGGGCTAAATCGAAACGGACTTAGATGGGGATGTAAAGCACTGTATTCCCTGTAGTGCCCACCTCTCTCTAAAGGCATCAAGAATATTGGTGGACATTGCGTGCTCCCCCTCCTAAGACTCCCAGGCAATGTAGTCACAGAAAAGGGGTAGGCAGTCAGTGGCAATGTCCGCCTCCATAGCCCACTGCCTGGACCTATTAATAGCAAACTTGGCCAGACCCCGGAGCACACCCACTGACTTGCTCAGACTGGATGCCCAAAGATCAGGAGCACTGGACTGAAATGGCTGGGTCTGCTTTATAGTTTTTCTATTCCTGTATGGGACATGAGGCTCACTGGCAAGGCCAGCACTTGTTTCCCATCCCTCGATGCTCTTGAATTGAGTGGCTGTCCAGGTCATTTCAGAGGGTAATGAAGATCCATCTACATTGCTGTAGCTTTGGAGTGCACATGAAGGTCAGATCAGGTAGGTACAGTAGAGTTCCTTCCACAAATAACATTGATGAACCAGACAGGCTTTTACAGTCAGTGATTGCTATCTGGCTAGCTTTTAGTTCCAGATTTTTATTAAATTCAAATTTCACCACCTGCCATGGTGGGATTAGAACCCCTGTCTCCCAAATATTAGCCTTGGACCCTGCATTGCTAGTCACCCGTCAGCCTCCGATGCTGAAGGGAAAATAGTCCCAGCCTATTTGGCCTCTCCCTATAGCTCAAACCCTCCAACCCTGGCAACATCCTTGTAAATCTTTTCTTTCAAGTTTAAGAACTTATTTCCCATGGCAGGGAGACCAGAACTGAACACAGTATTCCAAAAGTGGCCTAACCAATGTCCTGTACAGCTGCAACATGACCTCCCAATTCCTAAACTCAACACACTGAGCAATAAAGGCAAGTGTACCAAATTCCTCCTTTACTATCCTGTCTACCTGCGATTCCACTTTCGAGGAACCACGAACTTGCTGTCCAAGATCTCTTTGTTCTGCAACACTCCCCAGGACCTTACCATTAAGTCTATAAGTCCTATTAATTTTCCCTACAAAAATGTAGCATCTGGCATATATCTAAATTAAACTCCATCTGATAAATGTGCTTTGCAAGGTGTTGATTGAGGGAGGACATCTGGACAAATTCTACTATTCAGAAAATATCAATCCTGCTTTCATATCTGGTGAAGCTGTCCTGGAATGTTTTATACTCCTGAAGATATCAGAAAGAAGCTTGACTGATGGGTAATCCTCTCTCTCTCCCAGTCCCACTCTCTGGGGCACATTCACCCTTTTCTCTAATTCATTCTTCCTTTGAACTGAGCAACCTTCCTTACAGTTTGGCATTTTGGGAAGAAAGATAGAAATAATTTGAGGCATGATGTAGTAAATGTAGCACACTTGAGGGGAACAGGTAACTTTAAAGAGATAGTAGGAACTGCCAATGCTGGAGAATCTGAGATAACAAGGTGTAGAGCTGGATGAACACAGCAGGCCAAGCAGCATCAGAGGAGCAGGAAAGCTAATGTTTTGGGTCTAGATCCTTCTTCAGAAAAAAGGTTACTTTAAACCTCTGGCTCCCGAAACCCTCCATCTTTAGGATTTCCTCACCTCATGATTAGGTCTGGCCATTATCTCTCTTGCAGTTTCCAGGACCTTACTGCACTTAAATTGGCTTTGAAGGTATGCCACTGGCTATGATGTGCTTTGTACTGATCAGAAGAGATGAAAGGCACTATATAAATGTTCTTTCTTTCAGCTGTATGTATGCCTTTTTCTCATTACCCCTTCTCCACGGTTCCATAGAGTGCAGCAATCAAGAGTCATAGGCCTCAGAGTCATAGAGATCTACAGCACAAAAAATGCCCATCAACCCATCATTGTCTGCACCAGCCAAGAACAGTCACCTAACTATTCTAATCCCATATTCCAGCACTTGGCCCTTAGCCTTGTATCCATTGGCATCTCAAGTGCACAGCTCTGAGCATTTCTGCTTCTACCACCCTTACAGGCAACGAGTTCCAGATTCTCATCACTCTCTGGGTGAGAATGTCTTTCCTCACATCTCCCCTAAACCTCTTACCCCTTACCTTAAATCTATGCCCCTGATAATTGATCCTTCAAGGGGAACAGTTTCTTCCTGTCTACACTACTTTTTGCATTAGTTTTATATGCCTCAATTCTGCCCCCTCTCAAACTTGTACCCTCACAATCTTCTCTGCTGCAAGGAAAATAGCCCCACCTATCCAATGTCTCTTTATAACTGAAATGCTCCAGCCCGGCCAACATCCTGGTAATTCTCCTTTGCATCCTATCCAGTGCTATCACATCCCTCACATAATGTGGATTCCAGAACTGCAGATGATATTCTAGCTGTGATCTAACCAATGTTTCATACAGTCCTGACTTAGATTGCCTCTTCTTAAAAGCTATGTCTTGGCTAATACATGGAAGTATACCATATATTTTCTTAACTACTTTATCTACCTGTGTTGATACCTTAAGGGACCAATATATGTGCACACCAAGGTCCCTCTGATCTTTGGTGCTACCCAAGGTCCTACCATTCATCGTAGAATCATAGAGTGATACAGTATGAAAACAGACCTTTTGGTTCAATGAGTCCATGCTGAACATAATCCCAAACTAACTAGTCCCACCTGCCTGCACCTGGCCCATATCCCTTCGAACCTTTCCCATTCATGTACTTATCCAAATGTCTTTTAAATTTTATAATTGTACCCATATCCACCACTTCCTCAGGAAGTTCATTCCACACATGAACCACCTTCTGTGTCAAAATATTGCCCCTCATGTCTTTTTCAAATCTCTCTCCTCTCACCTTAAAAATGTGCCCCATTGTCTTGAAATCCCCCATCTTACCATTAACCCTGTCTACGCCCCACATTATTTTGCAAACTTCTGTCAGGTTGCTTGTCAACCTCCAATGCTCCAGTGAAAAAGTCCTAGCCCTTCCTGTCTCTCTTTATAACTCAAACCTTCCATACCTGGTAACATTCTGGTAAATTTCTTCTGAACCCTCTCCAGCTTAATAATATCCTTCTTATAACTGGGTGACCAGAACTGGACACAGTATTCTAGAACAGGCCTCACCAATGTCCTGTACAACATCAGCATGGCTTCCCAACTCCTATACTGAAAGGACTGAGCAATGAAGACAAGTGTGCCAAATGCCTTTTTGATCACCCTGTCTATATATGACACAAACTTCAAAGAATTATGTACCTGCACCCCTAGGTCCCGCTGTTCTATCACACTACCCAATGCCCTACCATTAATTCCAAATGTAACATTTTCCCCCAAGAACTGTTTATCGGCCATTCCTGATTTGCGATAGTCTGACTTATGAACACTCATTCTTACAAACGAGATCTCATACAGGGGTGTATTAATATTAATTTTAAAGATCTGATATGAAAACATTTCCTCATATTTGTGAATGACGATGTTGTGTTGTCTTGCATTGTGTTCCGAATTTCATACAAATCAACTTGTGAACATACTCAAGAATGGAACCTGTTCTCAACCCATGGACTGCCTGCATCTTTTTTAGTTATCAATTTCAAATCTTGAGGTTGAGATTTTGGTCATAACTCTCATTGAGAATTCTATCACGTAGTTAGATATTGGATAACTGGATGTATACTACCTTGATGCAATATACAGGCATTTGTCATCATTCTAATGAAATTGCAGCATGGCAGATATAAGCTGGCTTTCAGGTACCATTTGAATATGGATTTTGTATTTAAAATTTCTTATTTTGGAGGCGATTTTTGTTATTATTTGATGCTGATTTCATATTTTGTTTGTCAGTTTCTTTAACTTTTCACTAATTTATATTTAGCAAAAATAATTAGTTTTATGCCTCGAGTAATAATAATGAAAGATGTAATTTATGAGTATTGTATAAACCATATTAACCATGTAACGTGTAATCAACACTTACTGTAACAAACTCTCTCATGTTGCTTTGTGAGATTTAGATCTTATGCTGAATCATATCCGAATTTATTTTAATGATTCACTAATTAATTCAAATCTATGTGAGTTGCTTCTATATATCTCTGATGTTAAAGTACAATTGATCTGTATCTCTGACCCACTCACCCTTGACTGCTACATTGTTTTAGCTTTCAATTATTTATTTACAGTGTGGAATATACCATTCAGTGTAATAAAATTTACGTCAAATCAATAGCCACAATAAAGCAATCTATCCAAATTCTATTGGCTGGGGTTTTGTTGAAGGAAAGCTGCTCCCCTTTCCCAATGGGCACTTAGAATCAGGCAACAAATCAGATGGTGGCCGATTTCTGTTCAGTGCTGTGATGTCAGTACGTAGGCAGACAGCCATTCACATTGAGGTATTAACACAGCGAAGCAAGAAGTTACAAGAACTTCACTTTTAATTTGAAATTCCAGATAGTCAAATAAATGTATGACTGCATTAAGATAGGAGCTAAAATGAAGATATATGGCCCTTTAAAAGAGAAAAAAATGTTTTAAGTAGATGTGGCAGTTTTATCGTTCTGGAGCAGCTTGACATTCCATGAAAGTGAAATAAGCATCTTGGATTAACAGTAATTGTGAAGTTACAATACTGCTGAAAGTTACATTGCATTCAACAAGGTACAAATTCTTTACTTGTTTACAGTGAGGCAAAATGTGCAAATGTAGGATTCTTGTTAATTCATGTATAAAAGATTGTATATTGCAATCTGTGGGTACCTAGAATGTAAGAACATAAAAAATAGGAGCAGGAGTAGGCCAACTGGCCCCTTGAGTCTGCTCCTCCACTTAATAAGATCATGGCTGAGCTTTTTCATGGACTCAGCTTCACTTACCTGCCCACTCATCATAACACTTAATTCCTTTACTGTGCAGAAATCTACATATCTTTAAAAACATTCAACAAGGTAGCCTCAATTGCTTCACTGTGCAGGGAATTCCACAGATTCATAACCCTTTTGGTGAAGAAGCTGTCACCTCAACTCAGTCCTAAATCTGCTTCCCCTTATTTTGAAGTCTGGTCTGCTAGTTCTAGTTTCACCTGCCAGTGGAAACACCCTCCCCGCTTTAACTTATCTATTATCTTCTTAATTTTATATGTTTCTATAAAATCCCTCCTTATTCTTCTAAATTCCAAAGAGTGTAATCCCAGTCTACTCAATCTGTCCTCATAAACCAACCCTCTCAATGCTGGGATCAACCTAATGAATCTCCTCTGCACCCCCTCCAGTGCCATTACGTCCCTTCTCAAGGTTACCCCTACAATGTATCCTACAGAGGAGCAAAAACTTGCAGACAGCAATGTCTGGATTTCTGTGTTATTCTGCGCATGCCCAAACTCCCATAGTGTTGTAAGTTTCTGTGGAATCTTGAGGTGACACTGAGAATTTCACCTTCATTACTGTATGAAAATGAAGTATATAAACAAAGGTGATATCACTCAGACATCAGCAGAGATCAGACATGGAGGTCAGAGCAGAGATAGGAGAAGAATCATTTAAAGAGAGAAGTCTTAGACACTATACTGGAGAGCTTGTATTTTGTAACCTGTAATGAATAGTTAAATTAAGAGTGTTACTGTAATGAGCAGAGTGAGAGACCCTTGCTGCAGTGCAAGGATGAGATAGAATGCTAAAGCACTGGAAAGGTGTAGTAAAGCCATCAATGTCTAACAGTGCAAACTGAATGTGTAAATACCCACAGCTCAGAGATCCTAAGGAGAAGTATCTAACCGTGCAAGTGGTGAGGTCTGCATCAAATGTATAATAAAGTGTAGAGCAGCAAGAGAACTCTCCACAGCCAGAATGTAAAGTCAGATATTAGCTCAAGAGGGGCAACTTCAATGCGGGCAGACTCCAAAGGCCAGGAAAGAACTATGGAAGACTTTGAGAATGTAACTGAGTGAGAAACCTCGGAAGGGTGGGAAGGAGCCTCGGAAGACTTTGAAGCCAAAACCATACATTGGGAAAACTTTGGAGAACAAGTACAGTTAATTGGAAGACTTTGAGTAATAGGAGGGACAAATCTAAGCTCTCACCCTGGTCAGTGCAATGTGATAATCGATTGGAATGGCAACTCCAGTGTAATCTTGCCAATGTCACAACCATTTAAAAATGTGGAGGGCCCACAAAGATGCCAGAAGTGGGATCTTTTGAAACAACAGTTCCAGCGCTGTAGAATTACAGGTTGCATGTA
Organism: Ginglymostoma cirratum; assembly: GCA_024137785.1. Classification (NCBI taxonomy): domain Eukaryota; kingdom Metazoa; phylum Chordata; class Chondrichthyes; order Orectolobiformes; family Ginglymostomatidae; genus Ginglymostoma; species Ginglymostoma cirratum. Next base: position 34,818,310 of record JAHRHZ010000274.1, read on the forward strand.
AAACAGCTGAGACATCAAAGCAGTATATTTTTATATGAGGTAGGTCCAATAACAGAAGGTTTTCTGATAAGATTAAGTGTGAAAGAGAATACTACAGATTTCAAAACATTAATTAAATAGTTTGACGTGTCCTTTAGCCCAAAACAAAGGGCAAAGTTCCATTAATAATTTTACCCAAAGGGTGAATAGAGGAAGGGAAATGTATTTAACAGATTTATACCAACGTGTAGGATGGCATAGGTATGGAACCTTGAAAGATAAGTTAATTAGAAATTGCATTGTAGTAGGTTTCAGGGACAACAAATTGTCTGATTTTCTTTATTCTAGGGAGGACCTCATTTAAGATCCAAATATGTCACTCAGGCAGAGATCAGGGCCAGAAATTGGTCACTTCTTTAAGGAAACAATCTGACATGGTCTGATGCAAAACTAGAATTTGCTGGAAAAACTCAGCAAGTCTGGCAGCAACTGTGGAGAGAAAGCAGAGTTAACATTTTGGGTTCAGTGACCCTTCTTCAGAACAGTCATGGTCTGTTAATTAGTCCTCAAGGTGGCATTGTTACCTTCCTTAAAACCCACCAAAACATCAAAAGTGTGAGAACCAGTGGAATTGACCATAAAGTTTTGGAGGGATATGGGCCAGGAGCAGGCTGGTGGAACTAGTTTAGTCTGGAATTATGTTCAGCATGGATTGGTTAGACCAAAAGGTATGTTTCTGTGCAGTGTGATTCCATGACTTTATGACTCTATATTGGCATGATCAAGGTATGGGTCAAAACACCTCAAATGTAATGAGTGCCCAGCAGGGTCCTGAGTGCTGTTAATGTGGGAAGTTGGGACTCTTCAATGAAATACTGTAAAGGAGCACTTCCATCACTGTGGAAACAGAGGAAAGGTCCTATCAAAGGGAAATTTCCAGATAAAAGAAAATCATACGGAAGAGAAAACAGCCCAAGAAATTAAAGATGCAGAATAGAAAGTAAGATCAATATTCCCAGGCAAGGTCAAAAAATGTCAACAGAGATTCTGGATCCATAGGGTTTTAGATTTCCACAGTGTTTCCCCATTCATCTGTGCCTCTATCCTTCCTCCTAATGTGCATAACCTTACACTTTCCCACATTGTATTTCATCTGCCACTTCTTTACTTACTCTCCTAGCTTGTCCAAGTCCTTATGCAGCCTTATGCAGCCTCCCCGCTTCTTCAGCACTACCTGTTCTTCCACCTATTTTTGTGTCATCTGCAAACTTAGCAACAATGCCCTTAGTTCCTTTGTCCAGATTGTTACTGTGTAACGTGGATAATTGTGGTCCCAACACTGACCACTGTGGAACTCCACTAGTCACCGGCTGTCATCCTGTAAACCCCTTCCTCCTGACACTCTGCCTTCTGCCAGTCAGCCAATCCTCTGTGCGTGCTAGAACCTTGCTCCTTACACCATGGGCTGTTATCTTATTTAGCAGTTTCCATGTCAAAGGCCTTCTGAAAATCCAAATAGATCAACTCTACTGGTTCTCCTTCATCTAACTTGCTCATTATCTCCTCAAAGAATTCCAACAGATTTATCAGGTATGACCTCCCATTGATGAAGCTGTGTTGTCTCAGCCCTATTTTACCATTCACTTCCAAGTACTCCACAATCTCATCCTTCATAACGGACTCAATTTCTACCAATGACCAAGGTCAGGCTAACTGGCCTATAATTTCCAATTTTCTGCCTCACTCCCTTCTGAAACAGGGGTGTTATCTTTGCCATTTTTTAGTCCATTGGGACCATACATGAGCCCAGTGATTCCTGAAAGATCATTGCCAATGCCTCCACAATGCAGATGACACGAAGATTGGGGGAGTAGCAGAAAGCATAGGGGATTGTCAAAGAATACAGGAGAATATAGATAGACTGAAGAGTTGGGCGGAGAAGTGGCAGATGGAGTTCAATCCGGGCAAGTGTGAGGTGATGCATTTTGGGAGGTCTAATTCTAGAGCGAACTATACTGGAAACGGAAGAGCCTTGGGAAAAGTTGATGAGCAGAGAGATCTGGGAGTTCAGGTCCATTGTACCCTGAAGGTGGCTGCACAGGTGGATAGAGTGGTCAAGAAGGCATATAGTATGCTTGCCTTCATCGGACGGGGTATTGAGTATAAGAGCTGGCAGGTCATGTTAAAATTGTATAAGACTTTGGTTCGGCCGCATTTAGAATACTGTGTACAGTTCTGGTCGCCACATTACCAAAAGGATGTGGAAGCTTTGGAGAGGGTACAGGGAAGGTTTACGAGGATGTTGCCTGGTATGGAAGGTGCTAGCTATGAAGAGAGGTTGAGTAGGTTAGGATTGTTTTCATTAGAAAAAAGGAGATTGAGGGGGGACCTGATTGAGGTCTTCAAAATCATGAAGGGTGTAGACAGGGTTGATAGAGATAAGCTTTTTCCCAGGGTGAGGGATTCAATAACGAGGGGTCACGCGTTCAAGGTGAGAGGAGAAAAGTTTAAGGGGGATACACGCAGAAAGTACTTTACACAGAGGGTGGTAGGTGCCTGGAACGCGTTGCCAGCAGAGGTAGTAGAGGCAGGCACGGTAGATTCATTTAAGGTGCGTCTGGACAGATGCATGAGTAGGTGGGGAGCAGAGGGATACAGATCCTTAGGAATTGGGCGATAGGTTTAGACAGTGGATTTGGATCGGCACAGGCTTGGAGGGCCGAAGGGCCTGTTCCTGGGCTGTAAGCTTTCTTTGTTCTTTGTTCTTAATCTCCTCAGCTATCTCCTTCAGAACTATAGATTGTAGTTCATCTGCTCTGAGTGATTTATCCACTTTCAGACATTTTAGCTTCCCCAGCACCTTCTCCTTAAGGATGGCCACTGCAATCGCCTCTGCCCCCGATTCTCTTAAAGTTCTGTATGCTGCTGGTGTCTTCCACTGTGGAAGCTGATTCAAAGTACCTATTTAGTTCCTCTGCCATTGTATTTGTTCCCGATTACTACTTCTCCAGCCTTATATTTCAGGGGCCCAATGTCCACTCTTACCTCTCTCTTGTCTTTTATGTATCAAAAATTTCTTGCAATCTTCTTTTATATTACTATCCAGCTTACCACGATATTTTATCTTCTTGTCCTTATTACGTTTTTAGTTGTCCTCAGCTGGTTTTTAAAGGCTTCCCAATCCTCTGGCTTCTGTCTAATCTTCACCACATTGTATGATTTTTCTTTTGTTTTTATGCTGTCCCTCACTTCTGTTGTCAGCTGTGGTCGCCTCATCCTCCCCTTAATATGTCTCTTCATCCTTGGGTTGAAGTTCTTCTGTGGATCCTGAATTACCCCTAGAAACTCCTGCCATTTACTGCTCCACCATCTTCCCTGCTAGGGTCCCCTTCCAATCAACTCTGGGCAGCTCTTTCCTCAACTCTTTGTAGTTACTTTTACTCACTTATAATACCATTACATCTGATTCAATCTTCTACCCCTCAAACTGCAGGGTGAATTCTACTTTATCACGGTCACTGCCCGCTAGGGGTTCCTTCACCTTAAGCAGGAAATTTGCCATCCTTACCCGGTTTGGACTATGTGTGATCCCAGACTCACAGCAGTGTAGTTAACCCTTAACAACTGTCTAGGCAATTAGGAATGAACAATAAATGCTGGCCTAGCCAGTGATGTCCACGTCCCATGACTGAATTAATAAAACTGCATAAATTCTCTCCTGTGCTTTCCACTGTGTTGTGGGTGGTGATATGTAGATAGAAAAGAGCTGCATGTTCATTTTTACAGAGTGAAGTGATTCTCCCCTTCATAAACTTTGTTCCTATTGACCTTTGATGATTCAATGGGTGCTTGGTGTGGTACTGAGTCATATGGAGACATACCCATGGCAGGGCTGGGCTGTGAAAGCAATGATTTACTGTTTCAGTAATCTCTCCTGCAGCGTACTTGTATATGGATATGGAGAAAGGATTTTTTCAGATATTTGCCAGATGAATGAGTGGAGAAGAAAGGAATGGTTTTACCCAGTGAGCCACTGTGTGAAATAATGGAGAGAACAGATTCACTAATAACTTTTAAAATGAGAACTTCAAAAAGAAAACTTTCAGCACTTTGCAGAAAGAGCAGGATTGGGATGAAAAGAATAGTTCTTTCAAAGCACTTGCACGGGAACAATGGGCTGAACGACCTCCTATGTTCTGTAATTCTAAGATTAAACAATAGAATTAAGCTTATCTATGATAGGAACTATAATGTGTCAGTCTGCCAATGCTCTTTGTTAAAGCTAATATTTGGAGAACAGGCTATTGTCTAAGATGGTCATCAATATCTCTGAACTACTGATTCTAGCTATGCCTTAGAAGAATGTAACAACAACGTGTCCTGTGCTCCTCTGAAACCCAATATTGGTTTAGATGAACATAGTCACGTCTTTACATTATTAAACTTGTAGAAAATAACACAGAGCATCAAAGTGGCATTTCTACCTAGTGTAATCATTAGTTATGATTTAAGGTGACTAGTGTACATTCAGGTCCGAAATGTAAAGATTTTTATGAGTGATACTAAATGACTCATCTGAAAGTATGTTTACCCTCTTGTACCTTTAGTCTCTCAAACTAAAAAGGGGCTCCCAGTGATGGTAGCTCAATGAAAAGTAAAGTCAATGAAAATAGAAACTGTGAGAGATGTGAAGCACATGATTTGCTAGTAACTCATGTACACAATTGTCCAAAACCAAAACTGTTCCCATGTTCTTAAACTCCCACCAAAAAGGTTTGGTTGCCATATTGAGTATTTGTTGAACTTAACTCTCAACATTATGATTTAATTACACTATTTCATGAATGCAATTATGTTATTTCTTAAAGCTATTTAATCAACAGAACCATGAAAATGTTTCCTATTGCTTTTACATTATACTACGTGATGGGTGTTACTTGCATGGGGTTGTCATCCATACCTTTAAGACCTTACATAAAAATGGACTTCAGTCATCTTTACAAGTCCAAATCCAAACACCGTACACAGAAAGAGAATACACTATCTTTGATATAACTGTTTGTTAACAACTGTTTATCAATAGCTGTTAGGTCCGCTGTTAGCTAAGATTAGTCACCAGGAAATTGCACCATCTTCTCTGCTCATATTGGGTTAGAAATTAGGACTGAGATCTGCTGGAGTGTGTCAATATTTAAACTGGACACCCTGGAATCTGAACTGAATTCCCCAGAGTCTCCAAATTTTGGGGATTAATTGAGAACAGTGCCCACATTTCCTCAATTCATTCTGATAATTTTTTTTGTCTGGAATAAATTATGCCAACTTGTATTCAATGATGCTCAGACCATGCATACTTCTGTTATTCCCAAAGTAGGTCAATTTAAATAAAAATTGAAACATTTTGGAGGGAGAACTGAGCAGCATCTGTGTGGAGAGAGAAAACATCCAATGGCTCAGGTCTGCGACTTTCCAACTGGGATGCATTACGGATTTGGAGGAAGGGGTGGGTGGGACAAGGACAAATGGCTGTGATAGGGTGGAAGACAGGAGAAATTGCATGATAGAAAGTTTAGTCCTCCAAGGCCAAAAGGAATGGAGATTGTAATGATTGTAACAAAGTCAGCTAGGGAATGTCTTGGAATATGAGTTCTCTGATTGGGCCTGATAACCTGGTTCAATCAGAGTTTCCCGGCTGACAGATATAAACAGGAGTGTCAGGGGTTCTGTTCACTCTAGAAGCCAGCTCTGAGCTAGCCAGGTCAGTGTCATGTACTATGCATGTACAAATAAAGGGTGACTTGGTGATGGCTTACCAGCCTTTGTGGAGTCATTTCAGAGAAAGGGAAAGAAAAGATGTGTCTATAGCAGGCGGGGTGCTGACTGAAAGCAAAATAAAAACAGAAAGCAAGGAAAGAAAAGGGAACCAAATGGAGACAGAGTTTACAATGGGAATTCACTGAACTCAGTGTCAATTCTGGAAGGCTATAAAGTGCCTAATTGGAAGTCAAGGTGGTGTTCCTAAAGCTAGTTGTAATCTTTTGAGTTTCTTCTGTAGAAGCCATCATATGGGACTCTAAACATCAACTCCAATTCTGTTTGCCAAACATGCTGAGCTTTTGCGGCAATTTCTGTTTTTATTTCAGATTTCCAGTAAATGCAGTATTTTGCTTTTAATTATTTTTAATTTTTGTTTGGCTGCCACTGTTTCTATCTATTGACAGCTGTGACATAATTTTTGTTAGGCGCTTGAAATAACTGCTCTTTACAGACCAGGTTGTAGAGTGTTGACAATGTGGGATTCACTGCTGTGAAGCAGATGGTATTAATGCATTGAAAGGAAAGGGGTGAGGGAGAAGGGGATAAATGGCTATGACATGTAGGAAGCAAGGATGGAATTAGAGTGGGAGGATGTACAAATGGAGCATGGGCCATGTGGGCTGAATGGCGTGTACATTCTGTCTATGGTAATTCCATAGGCATAAGTGTGGATGTGTTATTCAGTGGAGTGTCCAGTGGGGGACAGGTGCTCAGTCAAAAAGTGGAAAAGGACACTGATGGTACAAATAAACAAAGACAATGAAATCCATTATAAAGAAGTGAGAATAGATTTTATGAAATAAAAATGAGAGTACTTTTCATTTGTATAAAAGAATGAAAATACTAGAATATCACTGGTTGGCATTGCTGTAACACTATATTGAGGATATTATTCCACTGCAAAGCAGCAGCTGTGGGTAACTCGAATTTAAATTTCACAATGTGGGGAAATATAACTTTGTTTTATCAGAAGACATTAAGAGAGGTAGCAGCATCAACACTTGATCACACAGGAATACAGAGATTCATGCAAACTTGTTATTTTGTATATATCTGTGTTAGAAATAGCAGGTGTCATCATTATCGTGATACCTACAAATTTCATCAGTCACACACCCAGATGCGTATAGAAAGAGATCTGTAGATACAGAAAAATTGAAATACTTATCTCCTATCTCCTGGGTGTGATGTTGGTTTTAGTCATCCACTTTTCTTTGACTGGAGATCCTTCCTTCTGGATTTTCACTCATGTTTTCACTTCTCCATTGGGGTAACCTACACCCTGAAGGCTTTGGAGAGCCTGAAAACAGATTCATGCACAATTTATCTGTGAGATGAGCTAAGCACAAAGCAGCACCTGAAAGATGTGACAAAAACAAAGTTGCTGGAAAAGTTCAGCAGGTCTGGCAGCATCTCTGAAGGAGAAAACAGTTAACGTTTCGGGTCCAGTGACCCTTCCTCAGAACTGATAGTGGCTGGGAGAACATCAGTTTACATGCAGAAAATAGGGAGGTGGGTTGGGTAGGGAGTAAATGATAGGATAGAGCCCAAAGAGAGAGAAAGACAGTTGGACAGACAAAGGAGTTGCTAACAATCAGTCTGGGAGGATGAATACTTGTTAATGGGGACTGTTAGTGACTAACAACAGGGGGTGTGTAATGGCAGGCTATGTGACAACAAGGCCTGGTGTGTAGGGTAGGGGGCTGGGACATGGGAGAGTTTAGGCCCTAAAATTATTGAATTCAATATTGAGTCCAGAGGACTGTAGGGTCCCCGAGCGGAAAATGAGGTGTTGTTCCTCTAGCTTGAGTTGGACTTCACTGGAGCACTGCAGCAAGCCTAAGACAGAGATGTTGGCCAAAGAGCAGGGTGGTGCATTGAAGTGGCAGGCAACAGGTAGTTCAGGGTCTTCAGGGTTTTAGGGCCTAAACTCTCCCATGTCCCAACCCCCCACCCCACACACCAGGTCTTGTTACCACATAACCTGCCATTACACACCCCCCGTTGTTAGTCACTAACAGTCCCCATTAACAACTGTTCACCCTCCCAGTCTGATTGTTAGCAACTCCTTTGTCCAACTGTCTTTTTCTCTCTTGGGCTCTATCCTATCATTTACTCCCTACCCCACCCACCTCCCTATTTTCTGCATATAAACTGACGTTTTCCCAGCCACCATCAGTTCTGAGGAAGGGTTACTGGACCCGAAATGTTAAGTCTGTCTTCTCCTTCAGAGATGCTGCCAGACCTGCTGAGCTTTTCCAGCAACTTTGTTTTTGTTCCTGATTTACAGCATCCACAGTTCTTTCAGTTTTTACCTGAAAGATGTGCATTTCTGTCATGTGTTTTGTAACTTCAACATGCTCTAAAGTGCTTTTCAGATGATTTTTGAATATTTTTGCAGTATTGTAGTCGCTGTTGTAACACAGGAATCAACCAGTTTGTGTCCCACAAAGATCAATCAATATGATTGAATGGAATTGGGTGAGGGATCGATGTCAGCTTTGATACTGGGAAGACCTGTCCTGCAGTTCTTCAAAATTGTGTTGTGGAGTCTTATACCAGAGAGGACAAATAGGGAAGTGATACATGTCATTGGAAGGTACATTATCTCTGACAGTGTAACACAACCTTACTGCTGCATTTCTGGAGTGTCAGTGTAGAGGTTATGATCAAATTGGACAAGTTTATGGTCAAGAGTTGGACTTGACCCCATGATTTCTGACTCAGAGCTGAGACTGCTATCATGATCTATAATTAATCTAATCTACTCTACAATGGTTTGCTCATGCAAACAAAAACAATTATTTCAGTTTTCAAATGGTATAGTGCAGTCTATTTTGAACACACCCATATTCACTCTTCACCTCTCCTGGCTAGAAATTTCAATGGAGAGTTTTCCCCAATATCCATTGACTCCAGTGACTTATTGATGTCATACTTGTGTCAAATGTGGCCTTGGTGTCACTTTCATTTCACCTCAGTGAGCTGGCTATTGATGAGTAAGTGCCATTTGATAGCACTGTTGGTGACACCTTCCATCACTCTGCTGATGACCTAGGGAGCAACATTGGCTGGGTTGGATTTGTTCTGTTCTTTGGGGACAAAACAAAGCTGTGTAATCTTCCACATTGTTGGGTAGATGCCAGTGTTGTACAAGTACTGGTACAGCTTGGATAATGGTGTGGCTAATTGTGAATCACAGACGTTCAGAACACTTGCTGGTATGTTGTCAGGGGCGATAGTCTTATGGTATCCAGTGCTTCCAACTGCTTCTTGATATCACATGGAGTTGATTGAATTGGCTGAAGACTGGGATTTCTGATTCGGGGTACCGCTGGAGGAGGCCAAATGGATCATTCACTTAGCACTTCTGACAGGAGATTGTTGCAAATGCTGCAGCCTTATCTTTTGCACTGATGTGCTGGACTCTTCCAACATTGAGGGTGAGGATATTTGTGGAGCCGCCTTCTCCGGTGAATTGTTTATTTGTCCACCGCCATCCACCACTGGATACATTGGGTCTGCAGAGCTTAGATCTGGACCATTGTTTGTAGAATTATTTAGTTGTCTGTCAAATTATGCTAGCGTTGTTTAACATGCAGTAGTCCTATGTTTTAGCTTCACAAGTTTACCTCATTTTTAGGTATGCCTGGTGCTGTTCCTGACATGCCCTCCTGCACTCTCCATTGAGCTAGGGTTGATCCCTGGCACAATCCCCAGATTGTGCTGGAGTACAATTCTGCTACTGTCAATGGCTGACAGCGCCTCATGGATGCCCAGCCTTGAGTTGCTAGATCAGTCCCTTTAGCAGTGACAGTGCCTCACAACCACAGTAGAGGGTACTCTCAATATGAAGTTGGATCTTTGTCTCGACAAGGACCGTGTGGTGGTCACTCTTACCAATACTGTTATAGGGAGATGCTTCTTCAGCTGGCAGTTTGGTAAGGATGAGGTCAAGTATGTTTCCCCCTCTTGTTGGTTCTCTCCCTCCGCTGCTACAAATGCAGTGTAGCAGCTATGTCTTTTAGGACGCAGCCAGCTCAATCAGTAATGTCGCTGCTGAGCCACTCTTTGTGGTGGACATTGAAATCTCTTCCAGAGTACATTCTGCGTCCTTGTCACCCTCGATGCTCCTCTAAGTGATGTTCAACATGGAGGACCACTGATTCATCAGCCAAGGGTGGGCAGAACATGGTAATGTGCAGGAGGTTCCCTTGCCCATATTTAACCTGCAGCCATGAGACTTCATAGGATCTGAAGTCAGTGTCGAGGACTCCCAGTGTAGCTCCCTCCTGACTGTATGTCACTGTGCCAGTGGGATAAGACATACTCAGGATTGGTGTTGGGAATGCTATGACTATCTCAGTATGACTGTGACAGGCTCATGCTTGACTATTCTGGGGGGCAGCTCTCTCAATTTTGGCACAGGCTCCTAGGTGCTGGTCAGGAGGACTTTGCTGAGTTGATAAGGCTGGGTTTGTTTCTGGTGTTTAGATTGATGCTGGTAGTCTGGTTTCATTCCTTAATGCCATTTCTGTAGAGGTTTGATACAACAGAGTGGCTTGCTAGGCCACGCGGAGGGCAGTTAAGACTCAATCACATTGCTGTAGATCTGGCGTCAAGTGTAGTCCAGACCAATGGTAAGAGCGGCAGATTTCTTTCCGGACATTAATGAATCAAATTAATTCTTAACAATTGACAATGGTTCATTGTCACCTTTAATCAGGTTTATTAATCAAATTTGATTCCCACCAGCTGCATTGGGGTTTTGAAGATATTCAATGGTTGATCATTCAGAGATCTCTAACATATATAATTTCCAAGATTGACAACCCTCCGAGTGAAGAATTTTCTCATCCTGATCTTAAAATGCCAACTCCTTATCCCGAGTTTCTCATCCCTAGGCATACATATACTCTCCACCTGGCTGAGCTCGTCCTTGCTTTGAACAGCTTCTCTTTCAACTCATATCATCTCCTTATATGTACCTCCTGGGTCCCAGAATACTGTGTACAATTCTGGTCTCCCTGCTGTAGGAAAGATGTTGTTAAACTTGACAGTGTACAGTAAAGATATACAAGGATGCTGCCAGGGTTGGAGGGTTAGAGCTATAGAGGCTAAATAGGTTGGGGCTATTTTCCCTGGAGTGTCAGAGGCTGAGGGGTGACATTATAGAAGTTTACAACATCATGAGGGGCATGGATAGGGTGAATAGCCAAGATCTTTTGTCTGGGGTGGGGGAGTCTAAAACTAGAGGGCATAGGTTTGAGGTGAAATGAGACAGATTTAGAAAGGACCTGACGGGCAACTTTTTCATGCAGAGGGTAGTGTGTGTATGGAATAAGCTGCCAGAGGATGTTGCAGAGGCTGGTACAATTATAACATTTAAAAGGCATCTGGATGGATACGTGAATAGGAAGAGCTAAGACCTTGCGTATGACTCTATGATTTCATGACTCTGTCAGGCACTTAGTGGGGTATGTGGAACATTCCTTGTTCAAGTCTTGCTCAGGGCCCCCATCCACAATTTTTTCTCCAGAGCGGTGATGATGTCTTTGGGCCTGGTGTGTGAGGGTGTAAGGACATGGGAGGAGATTTTCAGGCCCTAAAATTATTGAACTTGATATTGAGTCCAGAGGCTGCAGTGATGCCAAGTGGAAAATGAAATGCTGTTCTTCCCAGTTTGCTCTGAGCTTTGCTGGAGCACTGCAGCAAACCTGAGACAAAGATGTTGGCCAAGAAACACAGTGATGTGTTGAAGTGGCAGGCAATCAACAATTCAGGGCCATTTTTGCAGACAGAATATAAGTGTTCTGCAAAGTGGGTCACGTAGTCTGCCTGGCCTTTTTTGTGCTTTGTTTACTCTCAGTAGAGAGGATCTGCTCTCTCCCTTCACACCTTTAATTTACACCCATTTCACATATTTAATTTACACCCGTTTCACATCTTTTTCTCTTTCACCACCATTAACAACCCTTTTGTCTTTTGTACTTGGCCTCTCCGCCTGCCCCTTTGCTCCTCTGCAGCCTCTGTCAAAAGTATACAAAAAAACATTTTCCAATGTCTTTTAATTCTGAAGAATAGTCATACCGGACTTGAAACATTAACTCTGTTTCTCTCTCCACAGATGCTGCCAGACTTGTTGAGTTTCTCTGGCATTCTCTGTATTTGTTTCAGATTTCCAGCCTTGCAATATTTTGCTCTCATTTGAATGTATATTCTCTGCTAGGGAATGATATTCTTCCAGCATCCATCCTCTTAAAGTTTGATGTGAGATCCCCTTCCATTTCTGTAAACCTGAAATAGAGGTCTACTATTCTCAGTTTCTCTTTGCAGGGCAAACTGTCATGACAAGAATCAATCCAGAGAAGACTCGCTGCATCCTGTCAAGGATGTTCTTTCTCAGCTTAAAAGGCCTTTGCTTTATATGTGGTCTCACCAAACTCTCTAGATAATTGCAGCAAGACTTCCTTCGTCTTATACTTCAGTCCTCTTGCAATCAAAGGGACGATACCATTTGCCTTCCTATAATTGTTTGCTGTACCAACATATTGCCAGAACTTGAGGTTTTCAGATATAAGGAGAGGCGGGAAAAGCTGGACCTTTTTTACTAGAGTGTCGGAGGCTGGGGAGTGGCCTTACAGAGGTTTATAAAATCATGAGGAGAATGGATAAGGTGAATAGCAATGGAATTTTCCTTAGGGTGGGTGAGTTTAAAACCAGGGGGCATATTTTTAAGGTGAGAGAAGAAGGATTTAAAAGGGACTTGAGGGATAACTTTTTCACACAGAGGGTGGTTCATATGTGGAATAAACTGCCAGAGAAAGTGGTAGATGCAGGTACAATTACAACATTTAAAAGACATTTGGACAGGTACATGAGCAGGAAAAGTTTAGAGGCAAGTGGTATTAGTTTAATTTGGGGAACGTGGTTGGCATGGATGAATTGGACCAAAGTGTCTGTTTCCATGCTGTATGACTCTACAACTCGTGACTCTGACAACTTTCTGTGATCTGTGTAATGGGAACCCCCTCCCCCCTCACCGCCAAAACCTTACGGATATCAACATTTGCTATAGGTTTAAGCTTGCAGACAACTCAACCGTGATATCTCTCTCTCTTTCTTGGACCTCTCTGTCTTCATCTCCGGTGACTGCCTCAAAACTGACAACTATTTCAAGCCCACCAACTCCCACAGCTACCTGGACTACACCTCCTCTCACCCACCTTCCTGCAAGAATGCAATTCTTTCCTCCCAATTCCTCCGCTTGCGCCGTGCCTACTCCCAAGATGGGGCGTTCCACTCCTGAACATCCCAGATGTCCTCTTATTTCAAGGATCTCAACTTACCCCCTTTGGTGGTCAAAAATGCTCTCGACCACATCTCTTGCGTTTCCTGCATCTCTGCCCTCACGTCATCTCCCCACAACAAAAACAAAGTCAGAATCCCCCTTTGTCCTCACATATCACTCCACTAACCTCTGGATTCAACGTATCACTCACTACCACCTCCGCCACCTGCCATCTGACCCCACAACCAAGGATATACTTCCCTCCCAACTCCTACCTGCCTTCCATAGGGACCACTGTCTCCACGACTCACTTATCCGCCCCACACTCCCCACTAGCCCCAACACCCCCGGCACCTTTCCCTGAAGCCGCAGGAGGTGCTACACCTACCCCTACACCTCCCCCCTCACCTCCTTCCAAGGAACCAAACAAACCTTCCACATCAGACACAGGTTCACCTGCACATCCGCTAATGGGGTCTACTGCATCCGCTGCTCCTGTTGTGGCCTCCTCTACATTGGTGAGACCATGCGGAGGCTTGGAGACTGCTTTGTAGAGCACCTGCGCTCTGTTTGTGACAAATGACAACACTTTCCGGTCGTGAACCATTTCAACTCCCCCTCCCACTCCCTGGATGACATGTCCATCCTGGACCTCCTCCAGTGTCACAATGACACCACCCAGAAACTGGAGGAGCAGCACCTCATATTCCGACTTGGGAGCCTACAACCCAATGGTCTCAATGTGGACTTTACCAGTTCCAAAATTTCCTCACCCCCGGCCTCGTCCAATGACCAACCCACCCTCTCATCCCCACCTCCTTGACCTGACACAACCTGTCCATCTTCTCTCCCACCTATCCGCTCCTCCCACCTACCTGCCTACCACTACCTACCTACACTCACCCATCACCATCCCACCTACCTTCCCCAGCCCACCGCTCCTCTCTCTATTTATTTCAGAGCTCCCTTCCCCTCCCCCATTTCTGAAGAACCGACACGTCAACTTTTCTGTTCTTCTGATGCTGCTTGACCTGCTGTGTTCCTCCAGCTCCACACTGTGTTATGTCAACCATTATGAAGCAAGGATTCTTTATTTCATTGGTACCGGGTCTTTCCAAATATTGAGAGAAAGTCAAACAAAAAGAGTAAGACAGCATCAACAATGGATTCACATCTCGGTTGAGGAAGCGTTTGCCAATTTGCCCACTCTGGCAGAGCCATCCCTCCCTCCAGAAAAACACTATAGTTACTATCCAGCTCCCCTGCTTGGTGCCTTCCCTCACTATTGCCACCTGCTGCTGGGAAGCCTAATTACATTAGTCTCTCATGTTTTAAAAAAATTCTGCTTTTTCATTCTTATTATCAAAATGAATATTCTCACACTTCCCCACGTTACTCTCCCTTTGTCAATTTCTTGCCTAATCAGTACTGACTGTCTGTGATTTTCGAAGCCTCTTTGAATCCCCTTCCTTACAGCTGTCTTAACCCAGCTATCTACGTATTATTGGCATGTTTGGATACATTACAGTGGGTTGTCTCATCACTGTAACTGATACAAATTGTAAATGACTGAGACTCCAGTAATAATTCTTGTGGCAATGCATCATGCCATTCTGAAAAATGTCTGTTTATGTCTACCCTTTCTCTTCTGTCCTTTAACCAATTATCTATCCATTCTAACATGTTTTCCAAAGCCCAAGAGCCTTAATCTTGTCTTCAACATTCTCCTGTAAATCTTATTATGTGCTTTCTGAAAATGTTTCATCAACTGTCTGTGGTAAGCACCGCCCCCCCCACCGCCCCCACCCCCTTGTCTGATATTTGGTCCTATTCCCCTAGATATGAGGTAACACATTGTATATTTATTCCTCCTGTAGATACCAACAGAGGGCCTGCCTCATGACTTGGACAGTGTGGAGCTCCTGGATCTACTGTTTGATCAAAAGGATGGGATTCTTCGCCATGAGGGCTTCCATACAGATGGCAGGGGGAGCACGGAGAGCTGGGGAATGGCACAGCCCAGTGTAAGGAGCAGCGTAATCCCCAAACACCCCTGCCACTCATAGAGTATCGTAACCCAGAATCACCACCACACAGAGCATTGTAACCCTGATCCAGTTGGAACCCAGAGTCACCCCGACACAGAGCATCGTGACCCTGACCCAGTCAGAACCCAGAGTCACCTCCACATAGAGCATCATAACCCTGATCCAGTTGGAACCCAGAGTCACCCCACACAGAGCATTGTGACCCTGATCCCATTGTAACCCAGAGATTTGTCATGTACAGGGTATTATTACCCCAACTCAATACCACAGAGGGCAATGTTGTCCAATCCACCCTCTTCACTGAAGCCCTAACTGAGCCACACAGTGACCATTACGACCGAGAGCCACCCCATGCTGGGTGTCATGGGCGTGACTGACCCACCAGCTGGGTTTTAGAGCCCTGGGTCACTCTCACATATACACAGTGCTCTGTAATCTCTTGCCGCCCTCCCTCATTTCAGTGGAAACAGTATTGGTGGGATTCTCCAAGGCTGTCACTAACTGCATGTTTCTTCATTGCCCCTCAGATCCACGGTGGCAGCAGCAACGAGGAGTTTCTGTCTTCAATCCTGGCAGAAACTGTCCCTGCCTCCCCACTCTGTTCCTCAGCCGGCAGTGACAGCGGGATATCGGAAGACCACCTCTCGGATCAGCTGGACAGTCCCCAGCACTGCGTTATGTCCAACAGCCCCCAGAACATGGAAGCTGTCCACGCTGAGCTGCCATTTCAGCCTGGGCCAGAATCCAGCTGCTGGGCTGCTGGCCTGAGACCCCCAGAGCTGGACATCCCAGAGCCAGAGATTTCCCTTGGTTTCGGTAAGTGGCTGAACATCCCCCCACCTCTGTGGGGATGGAGGCGTCAGCTTGTGGGCTGGGGAGGGCTACTGGGGGTGAGGGAGATGATATTTAGAGGGAATAGATGGAGTTTGAAGAGGAATTTCCCCAGTTCACAGTCTCCATAATTTTCCAACTTGTTTTCCGATTCCCTGTGATCAGTCCATATCCCTGTCAGAGTGCAGTGTGCTCAGCATTGCATTTCTACCAGTTTCAAACAGAGGAGTAACTGAGATAAATGAGGAGCTTGTTCTGTGTGACTTTGAAACTCTTTTAAAGTGATTTCCCCCTCCTTTATAATTTCTCCTCTCTCTCAAGGGTGGCATGGTGGGTCAGTGGTTAGCACTGCTGCCTCACAGTGCTAGGGTGCTGGGTTTGATTCCACCCTCGGGCGACTGTCTGTCTGGCGTTTGCACATTCTCTCTGTGTCTCCTACGCGGGTTTCCTCCCACAGTCCAATGATGTATAGGTTAGGTAGATTGGCCGTGGAAAATGCAGGGTTACAGGGAATAAGGTTAGGGGAGAATGGTTCCAGGAGGGATATTTTTTGGAGGGTCAGTGTGGACTTGATGGCCAGGATGGCCTGCCCCCACTCTGTAGGGATTCTAAGATGCAGGGAGTTCTCCAACACCCCATTCAAAGTGTTGCCCCTCAAGCTTGAGTTGAGAGAGCAGAATTCCACAGGCTGTTTGATTTTGGTGCGCATCACAGGAAAATTGGATCCCTAACATCTCCTGTTCACAACATTCATACCTCCCAGCAGATGTCACTGTGTGACAATTGGTGGGGGCAATGTGGGAGTACCAGGGCTGATTTGCTCCCTTCCAAGGCAAGAGGGAACAAACCCGATTGTGATGTGCCACTGGAGTTGTTGGGAGGGAGAAGGGGAGGCCTGGCCAAAGCTCAAAGATGGGGCTTTCACCCTCTTGTTGGACTGGCTTATTCAACAAAATGTGCTTTGCTGGATAGATCACAGGAACAGCAGCTGGCAGAAGGTAACATCTGTGACTCAGGGCTAGAAGCCTGGTCCTGAGTCATTCACATCTTCAGACCTCCCTCCTTGAGATGGGACCAATAACCCAGGCTTACACTCCAGGGAGAGTAGCACTCTTGTTTGAATGAAATGCTAAACCAATTCCTTGTCTGCCCTCTCGAGTGGATGTACAAGATCTTGAGACCTAATTGAAGAATCATCGAATCCCCTACAGGCTATTCAGCCCATTGAGTCCACACTGAGTGTCCAAAGAGTCTCCCACCCTCACCCACCCCTTTACCCTATCCCTGTAACCCTGCATTTCCCCATGGCTAACCCACCTAGCCTGCACATCCCTGGACACTATGGGGCAATTTAGCATGGCCAATCCACCCTAACCTGCACATCTTTGGACTATGGGAGGAAACCCATGCAGACACAGGGAGAACGTGCAAACTCCACAGAGAATGTCACCCAAGGGTGGAATAAAACCTGAGTCCCTGGTGCTATGAAGCAGCTGTGCTTACGACTGAACCACTGTGCCGCTGTTCAGTAATAGACGGGGTCTTTAGAGAATTAGTCACATTTATATCTCTCTGACCAAAATGGAAAACCTCACACTTATCTATGTTAACTTTATCTGCCAAACGGAGACCCATTCACCTAATCTATCTGTAACTATTTGTAAATTTCTGATTTATTCAATGAAACTTACTTTCACACCTATTTTAGTATCATCTGCAAGTTTGGCTACAGTACTTTCTATCCCTGCATCCAAGTCATTAACAAACGTTGCAAATAGATTGCCAGAAGACTGAACCCTGTGGTACCCTCCTAGTTATAACTTGCCAGCCGGTAAAAGTCTCATTTATCCCGACTGTCTACTTTCAACACAACCTTATATAAATACAGTGACAGTCTCCACTGTTTTCTGGGAAAGAGAACTCCACAGACTAACAACCCTCCACGAAAGTATTCTCCAAAAAATATTTTTTCCTCTGCTGACATCACTCCTTATCTCAATACCGTTTGTGGGAGCTTGCTGTGCACAATTTGCTTCTCTGTTTCCTACATTACAGCAATAACATCTCTTCTAAAATACTTTATCGGCTGTAGTCACCACAAGATCATAAACTGCAGGAGCAAAATTAGGCCATTCAGTCCATCAAGTCTGCTCCACCATTCAATGAGATCATGTCTAATCTGATAACCCTTAACTCTGCTAACCTGCCATTTCCCATTAATCCTGGATCCCTTCCTGATTAAAAATCTCTTAATCTCAGCCTTGAATATACTTAATGACCCAGCCTGACAGCCCTCTGTGGTAAAGAATTCCACAGATTCACTCCCCTCAGAGAGAAGTGATTCCTTCTCAGGAATGTTCTGAGCTTGTGGAAGGCATTGAAGGGAGCTGCTCCGATCTTGCTCTTGCACACAGTTGTTTGTCATTTCTGTAGATGATTTGTATGAGAATCTAGGAGGCATGGTTAGAAAGTTCGTGGATGACATCAAAATTGGTGGGATAGCGGACAGTGAAGAAGGCTATCTAAGATTATGAAGAGATCTTGATCAATTGGTCAATAGGCTGAGGAGTGGCAGATGGAGTTTAATTTGGATAAATACAAGGTATTGCATTTTAGTTAAACAAACCAGGAGAGGACATAAACAGTTAATGGTAGGACCCTAGGGAGTGTTGTAGAACAGAGGGACCCAGGGGTTCAGGTACATACTTCTTTGGAATTTAAAGTCATAGAGGTCTACAGCATTGAAGCAGGCCCTTCGGCCCAACCTGCCCATGCCGCCCAGTTTTCATAATTAAACTAGTCCCATTTGTCTGCATTTGGTCCATATCCTTCCATACTTATCCCATTCATGTATCTGTCTAAATGTTTCTTAAATGATGAAATGGTACTCACTTCCACCATACCTCTGGCAGCCCGTTCCAGACACTCACCACCTTCTATGTGAAAAACCTGCCCCTCTGGACCCTTTTGTATCTCTCCCCTCTCACCTTAAACATATGCCCTCTAGTTTTAGTCTTCCCTACCATGGGGAAAAGCTGTTGGCTGTCTACTTTATCTATGCTTCTCATCAGGAATTGACAGGAGCTGAGGGTGTGACGGATGGCAGTTTCAGGAAGGTAGAAAGACCACAGATCCAGTTGGGTAGATGGGTTACCTCTAGAAAAGGTAAGAAAGGGAGGAAGGTAGTGCAGGAGTCTTCTGTGGCTATCCCAATCTCAAACAAGAATACTGTTTTGGAAAATGTAGGGAATGATGGACTCTCGGGGGAATGTATCACTGCCAGCCAGATTTCTGGTACTGAGACTGGCTCTAATGTAACAAGGGATATATCAGGTTCCAAGTGATCAATTGTGACAGGAGGCTTTCTAGTCAGAGGCAAAGACAGACATTTCTGTGGCCGACAATGAGACATTAGAATGGTGTGTTGCCTCCCTAGTGCCAGGATCAAGGATGTCTCGGAGACGGTGCAGAATATTCTCAAAGAGGCGAGAGACGAGCAAGGAGGTCTTTGTATACATTGGAACCAACCTCATAGGAAGAGAGAAGGATGATGTTCTGAGGAGACAATGTAGGAGATTAGGCAGGAGGATAAAAAGTAGGTCCTTGAGGGTAGTAATATCTAGATTCCTCCTGGTGCCATGTGCTAGTGACAGTAGGAATAGGAATGCATGGCTGATAAGCTAGTGCAAGGGAGAATGATTCAGATTTTTGGATCATTGGAATGTCTTCTGGTTTAGAAGTGACCTGGATAAGAAGGACAAATTTCACCTGAAATGGAAGAGGACCAATATACTGGCAGGGAAATTTGCTAGAGCCACCTGGGAGGATTTAAACCGGTAAGTGGGGGTGGGGGTGGTGTTACTCAGAGAGATAGTGAGAAAAGAGATCAGTTGGAGGCTGGTGCAGTTGGGAAAAGGAGCAAGTCAAGGCAAGCAGAAGCAAAGTAGAGAATGAGGTAGGACTAATAAATTAAATTGGATATATTTCAATGCAAGAGACCTGACAGGTAAGGCAGGTGAACTCAGGGCATGGTTGCGAACATAGGACTGGGATATCACAGCGATTACAGAGATGTGGCTCAGGGATAGATAGGACTGACAGTTTAATGTTCCAGGGTATTGATGCTAGAAGAAAGATAGAAAGGGGGCAAGAGAGGAGGGGGAGTGGCATTTTTGATTCAGGATAACATTACAGCTGTACTTAGGGAGGATATTCCAGTGAAGTTATTTGGGTGGAACTGAGAAATAAGAAAGGGATGATCACCTTATTGGGGTCATACTATAGACCCAGCAGTAGTCAGTGGGAAATTGAGAAGCAAATTTGTAAGGAGATCTCAGTTAACTTTGAGAATAATAGGGTGGTAGGGGATTTTAACTTTCCAAACATAGCCTGGAACTGTTATATGTTAAGGGCTTGAATGGAGAGGAATTTCTTAAGTGTGTACGAGAAAATTTTCTGATTCAGTATGTGGATGTATCTACTAGCGAAGGAGCAAAACTTGACCTACTCTTGGGAAATAAGGCAGGACAGGTGACTGAGGTGTCAGTGGGGGAAGCACTTTGGGACCAGTGACCATAATTCTATTAGTTTTAAAACAGTGATGGAAAAGGATAGACCTGATCTAAAAGCCAGAATTCTAAATTGGAGGAGAACCAATTTTGACGGTATTTAGCAGGAATTTTCAAAAATTGTGTGGGCGTAGATAGCTTCAGATAAAGGGATGGCTGGAAAGTGGGAAGCCTTCAAAAATGAGATAATGAATGTCCCTGTTAGGGTGAAGGGCAAGGCTGGTAGATGCAGGAAATGCTGGATTGCTAGAGAAATTAGGTATCCAAGCCTTTAATACTATGGCCATCCCATTCGATCTTAGGAAAGTTAATATTCCCTACTGTTGCAACTCTATTATTCTTGCAGCTATACATGATCTCCTAACATACTTGTTCTTCAATTTCCTGCTGACCATTGGGAGCTGCGTCACAGGTAGACAGGGTGATTAAGAAGGCATTTAGCATGCTTTACCTTCCATTGAGTGTAGGAGTTGGGACATTATGTTGCGATTGTCCAGGACTTTGGTGAGTCCACTTTACAAGTATTGTGTACAGTTCTGGTTGCCCTGCTTCAGGAAGGATATTATTAAATTGGAGAGGTTGCAGTAAAGGTTTACCAGGATGTTGCTGGGACTGGAGTGTTCTAAGGGGAGGCTGGATAAGCTGGGACTTTTTTCACTGGAGCATAGGAGGCTGAAGGGTGACCTTTATAGAGGATTATAAAATCGTGAGGGGCTTAGAAAAGGTGAATGGCAAAGGTCTTTTTCTGAGGATAGGGGAGTTCAAAACTAGAAGGCATATTTTTAAGGTGAGAAGAGAAAAATGTAAAAAGGGATCTGAGGGGCAACTTTTTCATGCAGAGGGTAGTTTGTATACGGTACGAACTGCCAGAGGATGTGGTAGAAGGAGGTACAGTTACAATATTTAAAAGACATTTGGACAGATATATGAATGGGAAAAGTTTAGAGGGATATAGGCCAAATGCAGGCAAATGGGACTAGTTTAGTTTGGGAAACTTGGTCGGCATGGACAAGTTGGGCTGCAGGGTCTGTTTCTGTGCTGTATGGTTATATGACTCTACAGCATGGGGACAGCGTTCAAGGTAGTTGAAAGATGAGTAAAATTTATCCAGTATCCTGTAATTCAACCTTACCTGGAGGCGGCCATTAGGTGGCAGCAGATGTACATTTCACTGAATATTTCGCCTTGGATATTGGAGATGAATTGGTGACCGAAAGAGAGTGTCGGTAGGGAATAAAAGAAAACCGCACACTGCAAGAACATTTCAGATTCTTAGTCTTTGTATTTAGAACTGATTACTGTTTCACATCAGAAACTACCTGAAGTATCTTTTCTGTGGATAGGCACTGTTAATTTCCATCATCTTCTGGCTTTGCATCCTATATCTTGATCAATCTAATGGTCTCTGCCTCAGCCTCCCATCTCCCATGTGAAGTAAAACTCAAAGCTCTGTGGCTTTTACGCTGACTTGCACCAAGTGCCACTCTCCCATCATCCCAATAGGCGTTGACCTAAATTGGCTCCCAGTGTATCATCACCCTGTGTTTAAAATTTGCATCCTTCAGCTCACATGCCACCAATGCTTCACACCTCCCGATCCCTTTAAACTCCTCCAATGCTAAAATATTCTGAGGTCTCTGTCTTGCACATTCTCCATTCCCTCTGGTGCATCACTAACAATTATCCCTGGAATCCCATCCCTAAGCCCTTTCCCTCTTCACCTCTCTTTCCCCACTTAACCTAGAATCACAGAATCACTACAGTCAGAAAGAGGCCATTCAGCCTGTCAAGTCTGCACCAACCTGCTGAAGAGCATCCCACTGAAGAGCATTCCACCAAGACCCAGCCCCTGCCCAGATTCCCACGACCCCACATTTCCCATGGCTACTCCACCTAATGGGCACATCTCTGGACTGTGGGAGGAAGCCCATGCAGGCACAGGGAGAATATGCAAACTCCGCACAGAGAGTCACCCAAGGCTGGAATCTAATCTGGGTCCCTGGCACAGTGAGGCTAACCACTGAACCACCTTAAGATCCTCCTTGACACCTATTTTATGAGCAAGTGTCCAGTTACCTGTCCTAATGTATCTACGTGAGACATGGTATTAAATTTGTTCTTTAATGTTCTGTGGTGTCTTGAGATGTTTTTGCCATCTTAAAGCTTCTATAGAAAGGCAATTTGTTGTTAGATGTTAATGATGTACACAGATTGAGCCTGACTGTTAGAAATTCTGCAAGAAATGTGAACTGATTCTTTTTTACTTTTAATCTTCCAGATGACTGGAACTCAGAACCTTTTGAGGAAGGGAGACAGAACATTCCATCACAATCTAGTCCGAACAACGTCCTCTCCCTCACTGTCAAGGATTTACTGCTTTCAAACACAAATGAAATGGTGAGGCTCTACAGTACACCTGACATGGTCATGTTGCTCTGAATGAATTCCTCCAACCCTGGGATCATATCATTCCTTACAATTGACTTCTGCTCTGTTTAGATTTAAAGTGGAGTCGACTGAGAAATTAATCACATTTGCAACATTGTTGGTTGAGACAACGTAACAGACAGAGATAGTCAGTGAGGATGGCTTTGAGAAGGGAGTGGGCAGTGGGATTAGTTAGCAATGATTTAGCTCAGAGCCAGTAAAGACATGATGGGCTGAAAAGCCACTATCTGGGCTGTAACCTATAGTCATAACAGTCCGTGCTAATTCACAGTCTTTACTGCAGACTTGGAGATAGCAGGAACTGCAGATGCTGGAGTCAGAGGCAGCACAGTGTAGAGCTGTAGGAACACAGGAGGCCAGGCAGCATCAGAGGAGCAGGAAAGTTGACATTTGGGGTCAGGACCCTTCTTCAGAACAAAATGTTTATTCTGAAGAAGGGTCCCGACCCGAAATGTCGACTTTCCTGCTCCTCTGATGCTGCCTGGCCTCCTGTGTTCCTCCAACTCCACACAGTTGTTTACTGCAGACTTGTTCACTTTGAATCTGTCTAGACATTTAACTGATACATTTTAAAATACTTATTACTTTGGAACTGTTAATAAATGCTCACATTTAAACAGAAGTGAAATTTTGATATAGGGAGAGAAACTCAAACTTGAAATTTTGTATACCAGACATAAATGTATACATTCAATTCTGGTCTTCCTGCTATAGGAAAGATGTTGTTAAACTTGAAAGGGTTCAGAAAAGATTTACAAGGATGTTGCTGGGTTTGGAGGTTGGGTTTGAGCTAAAGGGAGAGGTTGAATAGGCTGTGACTATTTTCGCTGGAGCATTAGAGGCTGAGGGGTGACCTTATAGAAGTTTGTAAAATTATGAGGGGCATGGAGAGGGTAAATAGCCAAAGTTCTTTCCCCGTGGTAGGGGAGTCCAAAACTAGAGGGCATAGATTTAAAGTGAGAAGGGAAATATTTATGAAGGACCTAAGGGGCAGCTTTTCATGCAGAGGGTGGTGCGTGTAAGCAATGAACTGCCACAGGAAGTGGTGGAGGTAGGTACAATTACAGTATTTAATAGACATCTGGATGGGTACATGAATAAGAGAGGTTTGGAGGGATATGGGTCAAATGCTGGCAAATAGGACCAGATTAATTCAGGATATCTGGTTGACATGGATGGGTTGGACCGAGGGGACTGTTACTGTGTTGTAGAACTCCATGACTCCATGTATGTAAAACTTCAGTTTCACAGGGCACTTGTGAGACCACATCTGGAGTACTGTGCACAGTCCTGGTCTCCTTTGAGGAAGAATATTAGAAGCAGTTGATAAAAGGTTAAGTAGGCTAATGCCTGGAATGGGTGGGATGTCTTATAAGAAAAGGTTGCACAACCTAGTCTTGTGTTCCCTAGAGTTGTGAGAAGCAAATCAGTTGAAGTAAATAAGATCCTGGAGGACTTGACTGGGTGGATGTGCAAAGGATGGTTTTTTTTTGGGACAATCTAGAACAAGGGGTCACTGATGAAAAGGAAAGGGTTGCCCATTTCAAGCAGACTAGGCAATTTTGTCCTGACAGGTCATGAGATTTTTGGAGCTGGCTACTGCAACAGGCAGTGGAAGCAGAGTCTTTGAGTATTAATAGAGCAGAAATAGATCGATTGTTGATTAGTAAGGGTGTGAAAGGGCACCAGGAGGACAGGCGGGAATATGGAGTAATCAGATCAATATTGATCTTATTGGAAGATAGAGCAGACTTGTTGTCCATCTCTGAAAAACAACAATATATACATAGATGAAGATATAGCGAAAACATTTAGTGTCCTATAAAACTGAGTTAATTTATTAAGTAG
Organism: Ginglymostoma cirratum; assembly: GCA_024137785.1. NCBI lineage: Eukaryota > Metazoa > Chordata > Chondrichthyes > Orectolobiformes > Ginglymostomatidae > Ginglymostoma > Ginglymostoma cirratum. The sequence continues at coordinate 34,843,140 of JAHRHZ010000274.1, forward strand.
TTAAATGTATAACACACGCTTTTAACTACTAGAGATATCTCAATCACTGTCTTTTGCCGCCCTGGGTTCTGTAACTAATCCCAAACGTTATTACCTGGGAGAGTTGGCAGCTGGCCAGGCTAAAACTCTTCTCGATGTCTTCACCACACCTCCTGATGTAGGCGGCCTCCTGCAGAGTGATATTTCAAAGTCCTGCTGAAAATCAAGGATTTTCTGGGCTACTTTAAGCACAGGTCTCTGTGCTAAGTGTATTTGAATCATTTATCATTTATTGTCACATGTATTCAATATAAAAAATACAGTGAGAAGTGTGTACCTTCGCTGTACATATACGTGGCGCCATTCACATTAACCTGGAATAAGATAACAAGAGATAACTTAAGAGAGTCCAACTTTGCTTTCCACTGATGCAGTCGCACTCCAGGCTTTCCAGCCCTCTCAATTCCTCTGCCACAGTCCCGCTCCAGGCTTTCCAGTGCTCTCCATTCCTCCACCACAGTCCCGTTCCGGGCTTTCCGGCCCTCGCCATGCCACTGATAGCATTCCGCTCCAGGCTGCCTCACCGGCCCGCTCTCGTCCTGCTGTTGCTGCAGGACACAACCCGTGTGTTCAGCTCCTGCCACGTGGTTCCCGGTCGCGAGCCGGCCTCTTCCCAACTCCTTGGGTAGGTAGTTAAAAGGGGGTTGGAGGGGATAGAATTACTGCAGAGGGAGAGAGGAGAAGGGAGTTAAAAAATGACAGGACAAAGAAAGAAAGAGAAAGTGAACTGGCGAGCAGAGTGGAGCGACTTATCCTGCCACCATCTTGCCATCTTGCCTGATTTAGAAGTATCCCTGCATGTGACCAATCCTGAATGTTTCATCCGTATTTGGTAGAGACGGCAGTTACTGATTTCCTGCAGTTGTAACTCTTAGCGGGCCTGAATAACTCAGCGTAATTCCATTCACATAACAGCCCATTGTAAAGCCTCTTATCATTTCCCTGTTATCTTCAGACTAATCCAACAGGCTCGAGGGGCTGAATGGCCCGCTCCTGCTCTTAATTTGTACATTGGTAAGTACATGTGTAGGTGCCATCTTTCAGATAAGATAATGAACTGAGGCCCTTTCAGTGTTAAAAATCCCATTCGAAGATGAGCAGCAGGGGTTCTGCCTTGTTTTCTGGGCCATTATTTATCCTTCACCCTCCATCAATGAAATCAGATGATCTGGTCATTAACACATTACTATTGTGAGAGATTTGTTGTGCATAGATTGAGTGCTGCAGTAATTACATTATAACAACGAGCAAATATCAGATGCATCTGCGTTGACTTAACCTGCTTAACCTCAGAGAACTTTATGCTATATAAATGCAAACCTCTCCTTTTATAGAGATGGTAGGAACTGCCGATGCTGGAGAACCTGGGATAACAAGGGGTAGAGCTGGATGAACACAGCAGGCCAAGCAGCATCAGAGGAGCAGGAAAGCTGACGTTTCTGGTCTAGACCATTTCTGAAGAAGGGTCCAGGCCTGAAACGTCAGCTTTCCTTTTATATGTTGATGCAGTAGTTCAGGCCATTGGCTACTCATTGCCCATGTTTCTCACTTTCTCCTTTTCTTTCTAATCTCAGCACAAGCCGCAGTTGCAGCCGCATCAAGCCCGGGAGCTGGTGCTCAACGAAGATGAGAAAAAGTTGTTGGTGAAAGAAGGGGTCTCACTTCCATCGCAGCTGCCGCTCACCAAAGTACACGGACATTGACTTGTTGCTACTTACACGGTTCTAACTGGGCAGGGGCTGGTAGTAATCAAGGCACACCAGCACCAACCAGACCATTACCTAGAGCAGGCTGGTAATAACTACAGGAACCTGGTGGCAACTGAGAAAGTGCATATCAAGTGGAGGCAGTGTGTGAACCAAGGCGGGAGTGTAGCTTGATATTCTGGAAACTAGATCTCAAGAGCGCTGGAATACACAGTGTCGAGATTATTTCACAGTTATGCATTGCTCTTGATAGAACCCATCTGGGAGTGAACTAATCAATTCTGGGTATCCCAAGGAGATATTCAAAAAAAAGTGAAATGTTATGAATGAATTAAGTTTTTAAACACATCCTATTGTCATTTCATTGTCCATTGGTTCTATACAGTGGGTAAATGAGCTTGGAAGAGCCAAGTGTGGGCAGCATGGTGGCTCAGAGACTAGCACTGTTGCTTCACAGCGCTACAGACCCGGGTTCGATTCTACCATCAGGCGACTGTCAATGTAGAGTTTGCACACTCTTCCCGTGTCTGTGTGGGTTTCCTTCGGGTGCTCAGGTTTTCTCCCACAGTTCAAAGATGTGCAGGTTAGATCAATTGGCCATGCTAAATTGCCCATAATGTCCAGGGATGTGCAGACTAGGTGGGTTAGCTATGGGAAATGCAGTGTTATGGTTTAGGGTAGGGGTCTGGATCTGGGTGGGATGCTCTTTGGACGATCGGTGTGGACTTGATCGGTCAAAAGGCCTGCTTCCACACTGTAGGGATTCTTTGATTGTAATGTGGGTTAGGACATGCTTCTCCCCTCCCCCATCCTGTCCATCTTCTAACTTGCCTATCTGCTCCACTCTTCCCACTGACTAACCGCAATAATCCCTTACCTACATCCACCTATCTCTATCTCACCTACCCTCCTCCCAGCCCCAACCCCTTCCCTCTGTTTATGTCTGGGTGCCCTTCCCCCTCCCCAGTCCTGGCGAAGGATTTCGGCCAAACACCTCAGATGCAGTCTGACCTGCAGCACTTTCCCAGCTCCACATTTATTGACACAGAGAGGTCACAGCTTTAGAATAAAGGGTGGCAGATTTCAAACAAAGATGAGGTGTAATTCCATCTCTCAATGCACCATGAATCTGTGGAATTCACTCCCCCAGAGTGCGGTGGGGTGAGGACTCTGAATAAATTTGAGCAGGAGATAGATTTTTATTAGTAATGGGTTAAAGGGTATGAGGAGTGAGCAGGAAAGTGGAGTTCAGGCCAAGATGAGATCAACCATGATCATGGATGAGCAGGACTGAATTGCCTATTCCTATTCTTCTGTTATTATCCCTGACTCCATGACAGTCTAGTCCTCTGTCTCTTAGCCCCAATTCTTTTCTTTCTATTTCTACCTCTCATACATTCCCTCTCTTTTTCACTCTCCAGCTCTCTATCCCTTCCTCTCTCCCATCCCATTTTAGTTTCATGATAACAATTGAATCAGAACACAAGCAGTTTGGATGAATTGGTTTCATTCCCTTTCTCAGCAAGAAGAGCGGATTTTAAAGAAGATCAGGAGAAAGATCCGGAATAAACAGTCAGCACAAGAGAGCCGGAAGAAGAAAAAGGAATACATAGATGGCTTGGAAAACAGGTGAGAGACAATGTTGTTCCAACATTGGATAGTGGGACTGGGGTCTGGGTGCAGTTAACCCACCTGTCACCATAGGTTGGATTTACATAGGATAGAATATTACATAGAATCCCTACAGCATGGAAGCAGGCCATTCAGCCAATCAAGTCCACACTGACCCTTTGGAGAGCATCCCACCCCGACCTCCCCTTGTAACCCTGCATTTCCCGTAACTAACAAACCTACCTTGCACACCCATGGACACAATGGGCACTTTAACATAGCCAATTCACCTAACCTGCACATGTTTGGAATATGGGAGGAAGTCAGAGCAGTTGGAGGAAACCCATGCAGACGCAGGGAGAATGTGAAAACTCCACACAGACACCCGAGGGTGGGATCAAACCCACATCCCTGGTGCTGTGGGGCCTCAATGCTAACCATTGTACTACCTTATTGTACAACTTTATTTAGCTGTATGAGGTGCACATTAATTCTTGGTTTTGACTTGGTATCCTGCTAGAATATTAATTTATTGGCTTTGTCACTGGTGAAACAGCAAGGCTTTGCATCAATCTCATGTTTTGCATTTCGAAAGTGGATGCAGGACTTATCAAGATATGAACAGGAAAGTTCATTTGGCAGCTGCTCGCAGCATTATGTCATAAACTAGCTGAGATGAGGAGCAATTCTTTCTCTGAGAGGATCGTGAAGCTTTGGAAACCCTTGCCACAGAGAGCTGTGGGGGCAGAGACTTAGTGTATATTTAAGGCTGAAACAGATAGATTCTTGATTTTTTTGGTGAATGAAACGTCACGGGGAAAGGGCAGAAAAGTAGACGTGAGGAACGTCAGATCAGCCAAGATCTTATTGAATGGTGGAACATGTTTGAGGGGCTGAAAGGCCTACTCCTGTTCCTATTTCTTACGGTTTTATGGTCTTACATTTCCCAAGGCCTGAACCATTTTGGGAGTTCAACTCTAAATCTAAATTTTTTTGACCTTGCTGTCAACTGAAATAAATTTTAGTTCTGTACATGTTTTCCTGCTCTGTAAAGTATGATTTTGAATCACATTTTAAATCTTGAAGGTTTTTCTTACTGATCTTTATACAGCTGTCTTGCCTTTTATGCTTATTTGGATTATTCCTGTTCCCTAAAGTTGAATTGCAGATTCCTAGAATGATTTTTGATTCAGCCATTCCACAGTATCAGACTGATATACCTACCCTGATGTCAAATTTAAAATTTGATGCTCACTTACTTGTCTATCAGCATTTCAGTCCATCCGTTTTGAATGGGACAGTACAGTGGCTCAGTGGTTAGCACGGCTGCCTGACAGCGCCAGGGACCCAGATTTGATTCCACCCTTGGGTGGCTGACTGTGTAGAGTATGCACATTCTTCCCAGTTTCCTCCCACAGCCCAGAGATGTGCATGTTAGGTGGATTGGCCATGCTAAGTTGCCCATTGTGTCCAGGGATGTGTAGGTTAGGTGGATTAGCCATGGGAAAAGCAGGGTTACAGGGATGGGTCTGGGTAGGATGCTCGTTGGAGGGTCAGCGTGGACTCGAAGAACCAAATGGCCTTCTTCCACACTGTGGGGATTCTGTGATTAGTTTATTGCTTTTCTGTAGTCTAACTCTTGCATCTACTCCTTGGACTATTCCTTCTCTTTTTGACATTGAAGATTTTCTCTCTGACAGACTGTTTTAAAATGGCTGGCCTTACAGCAAATGTGGCTTTCCTCACTTTTGATGCTTTGCGGTCTCTTTATGCCATGATGAGAACACAGCTTGATGCCACCTGATCCCCTTCCTTCAGGATTCAGCTTTGGTGCATTTTGGTTTTGTGCCTGACTTGAACTTTTTTTCTGTATGATGTCTTACTCCAACTCCAACTATGAAACAATCTTCAATCAGATCATCTGTAAATGTCCTCTAATCGCAGTTGTCAACGTAATAATAAATGTTATCGATAATTGAATCTATGTGTCTTTAGGCTTTCATTTCTGCTTAATAAATTGTGCTCTATTGATCATTAAATTGCACTAAATACTAAAAGATGTACTGAATTGTGGCTATCACTTTATTCAGTCCTATCTTGCTAAAGCTTGATCCACAATGCTGATGACTGCCTAGAGTAAACTACTGACTTCTTCCTTGTGGACATGGACTGCTTCTGAGTCGGAAGATTACACAGTGTGGAGCTGGAGGAGCACAGCAGGACAGGCAGCATCAGAGGGGCAGGAAAGTTGACGTTTTGGGTCGGGACCCTTCTTCAGAAAAAAAAAAGAAGGGTCCCGATCCAAAATGTCAACTCTCCTGCTCCTCTGATGCTGCCTGGCCTGTTCTGCTCCTCCAGCTCCACACGGTGTTATCTGTGACTCCAGCGTTGGCAGTACTTACTATCTCTGCCTGAGTCAGAAGAGTTGTGAATGGTGCTGAGCATTGGGAACATTGCCTAGAGCAGGAGCTATGCCACTCTTTAATTCATTTTGCTGTCAACCGTCAACCATTCCTGTATCGAGTCCATTGTCCACATCATCTCTGTCATCTCTCTGCTTGTCATGGGCCTTCCATCTGCTTAAAGGTTCTGGTATCTCTGCCACGGCTGACTGTTGCTGTGTTGGTGCCTGTTCACGGCCGTTGCTGTGTTTGTATTGAGAATCTCCCACAGCTCTGCTCTTCAGTGCTGGTGGATCTTGAACCTGTACCTTCTTGCCCAGAGGTATTGATACTCCACTACACTCTTAAATAAAACAATGAACTGCGGATGCTGGAGAACAGAAACAAAAACCAAAATCGCTGGAGAAACTCAGCAGGTCTGGCAACATCTGTGGACAGAAAGCAACCTGACTCGAAATGTTAACTCTGCTTTCTTCTCATAGATACTCCCAGATCTGCTGAGTTCTTCCAGCAATTTCAGTTTTTGCTCCATTAGACCTTTCCTCCTTTATATATCCAGAGAAAATCACCAAATTGTTGTGGTGCAGGAAAGGTGACGTTATCGAGGTTTGTAAAATCATAATGGGTTTAGTCTTTTCCCTAGGATGGGGGGATTTCAAGACTATCTTTAAGGTGAGAAGAGAGAGATTTAAAAAAGAGGCGCGCGAAAATCTTTTGCGTAGAGAGTGGTTTGCATGTGGAATTTCCAGAGGAAGAGGGCACAGTTACAACATTTAAGACACACTTAGATAACTACATGAATGGGCAATGTTTCGAAGGATATGGGCCAGGAGCAAGCAGGTGAGACTAGTTTAGTTTGGGATTATATTTGGCATGGACCGGTTGGACTGAGAGGTCTATTTCCATGTTGTATGACTCTATAACTGTATGTCGGTTCTCTGAACATTTTAACTTGATGCCAACTTCCTGCTTTTTCCACATAAACCTGCACAGTATTTCTGTTTGAAAAAAAAATCACCCACAGCCTTCTTGAACCAATTAACCTCGACTATTAACATCAGTTTTTCAGGTTTACTGGATAGCTGCAATGAGTGAGGTATCTTATGAGGAAAGGTTGGTTGGAAAGATGGTGCTGTAGCAATCACTCAGAGGCTCCAGGTGATTTTTTTGAGAATGCAATTTCAAACCACCCCTTGGCACCGAGTGGACTTTAAAGTTGCAGTGGCAGTGTCCCTAGCTGTGGGCTAGATAGCCTGGGTGTAAGCCTTACCTGCCTCAGTCTGAACAGGTTGTTAAACAGTTTGAGGAAAGGTTGGACAGACTGGGCTTGTTTCCACTGGAGTTTAGAAGAGTGAGGGCTGTCTTGGTTGAAGTGTGTAAAATATTTACAAAGTGGATGTGGAAAGGATGCTTTCTCCTGTGGGTGACCCCAGAACTAGGAGGTATTGAAGAGAATTTATTTCTGTTGGAAATCGGTGCCTCAGAAAACTGTGGAAGTGGAGTCACCGTTTTGAAAGCGGGGTTAAGATGGATAAATGTTAGACCGAGGGAGGCAGAAGTGATCAGGATTCACTGGGAATGTGGATTCAACCATCATCTTTTAGAATGGTGTAGCAGGGTTTGTGGACTCAATGGCCTACTTCAGCTCATAATTTGTATACTTGTGGCTGTGTTGGTTACAGTCAACGACTCAGTTCTCTTTTTAGAATCAGCAGGTCCTGTATTCTGTCAGAACCAATAACTTTCTCTTTCACCTTCAGGATGGCAGCCTGCACAGCCCAGAATTATGAACTGCAGAGGAAGGTCATCCGGCTGGAAAAGCAGAACACGTAAGTTCGTGACAGGGTGTCACCGCAGGGCTCTGCCATACGGTCCCAGCCTTCACTTGTGAGTTTCTGATGTTAACATCATTTTCAGCTGATAACAGTGTGACAGGTGCTGCGGGCTCTATGGTACAGGAGAGGCACAGATACATACCGTGCAGATTGACCAGATCTACAAGGTTGACCAGACATCTATGTTCCCAACTTCAGAGCATCTCAGAGTGTATGAGTCTGATTTTAATACTGTGCAAACTGGTTTATTTTGAATGGATTAAAACTGAACCTGGTTTAATTGAATAGTAGAGAGTTGCATTGTTGGTCCAGATGAGACTAGCTCTACCTTTGAGACTAGCTCTTCCAGTGCCTGATGCAGCATGTTCATTGATATTCTGTTACGGTTATTGTATGGAAAGAATTAATGCAAACTGACTTTTTCTAAACATTGCTTCCTTCTTATAGGACATTGCTACAGCAATTGCAAAAACTCCATACCCTGGTCATGCATTCAACAGGCAAGACTGCACAGACAGGCACCTGTATCATGGTACGTTAATGGACATGGCATTGCAAATGTTTGAAATAACTCCATGAAGGCCAGTATCCTGTCACCAAGTCACCCTTTATTTGCACGTGCATAGTATGTGACACTGACCGAGCTAGCTCAGAGCCGACTCCTAGAGTGAGCAGAACCTCTGATATTTCCATAGAATCCTTACAGTGTGGAAACAGGTCCTTTGGCCTAACAAGTTCACACTGACCCTCAGAGCATCCTACCCAGACCTATCCCTCTATAACCCACCTAATCGACACATCCCTGAACACTATGGGCAATTTAGCGTGGCCAATCCACCTAGCCTGCACATCTTTGGACTGTGGGAGGAAATCAGAACACCTGGAAGAAACCCACGCAGACACAGGGAGAATGTGCAAACTCCACACAGTCGCCCGAGGGTGGAATCGAACCCAGGTTCCTGGCGCTGTGAGGCAGCAGTGCTAACCACTCAGCCACCAAGCCGCCCCCATATCTGTCAGCCAGGGCTCACTGATTGGACCAGATTAACAGCCCCAATCAAGGAACTCATATTCAATGAGGTCCACCTGGTTGACCTTGTTACGATCAATAAAATGTTCAATTTTGCTTAATGCTGACACAACAGGTGAAATCGTGTTTCAGAGTTGTATTCTGTGCCTATTCTACCCTCTGTTATGTCACTAATCATCTGTTTGGAAAAACAGGAGTCAAACTGCCTTCCATAACTATTTCTTTGCATTTCATCATTCCAACATGAACTTCAGACTCCTCGCTCCTGTTCCTGGCCAATTCCCTTTGCTAGAGAAACCCAGCCCATTTTTATGGGTTAGTACAAATATCAATTTCCATCTTTCCCTCCTGGAGCCTTTTCCTGCCCAGAAGCTAACCCATCCTGGAAAGGAACTCAGCTCTTTTGTTTTTAATTTGCAATACTACCACCAAATCACCCATTTAACTCATTAGTCAAATAACAAACTACAAGCATTACCCCTTAACAAAACAAAAACGAAACAAGGGATGGGACTAAATCAAAATAGTGTTGGAGGGGGAGATAATGCACTCCAGTCTCTATGATACGATCCTCTCTCAAATCTTTGTGGGCATTGGTAGAAAAACTAGCCCTTTTAAAACAAATAATGAAGCCACCACCAAATTACCCGAGTTACTAACTAAACAGTTAGCAAACAATGCCCACCAGGGGCACAGCAACAGTTACAAATGTAGGGGAGAGTAGGAAGAGAGGGTGGAGATTCAATTAAAACGGAGTTGGACATGGAAATAACCTACTCCCAACCCCTGTGGGGGCGCCCCTTTCTCTATAATAGTTACGGATACTTACGGAAAAGCCAGCCCTATTATTTTCCTTCTTTTATGTACAGAGGTGCTCTTACATACAACTGAATGTGTTTCTTTTTCCATCACTAAATCACCTGTGGTATTTTGTTTTCATATATTAATGATCACCAGTAAATCACCCGTGTTTTCCAGCTGGATAATTTATGTGCAAAGTCCGTTAAAGGCAATTTGAGCCATCAGAGGTGAGGGAGATGGGAAGTGGGGGCTACATCAAAATGGATTTGGAAGTGGAAATAATGCACTCCAACCCCTGTGGTGCCCACCTTTCTCTAAAATTGTTGAGAGAAGAAATTTATTAGCATTAATATACAGTTGACAAGGAAGGCAGAAAGATAATGAAAGCAGACTGCACAATAGTCCTCTGTCCTCCGAAGATAATGATGGAATGTCAGCACAGCTCTTTTGGACATTCCAGTGTTCCCCACACTTCTTTCCTGACTTGCTAATGCCTCCAGAACTGAGTGTTTTTTTGCTTTCATCTTTTCAACTGTTTATGCTCTTCCTTCTTCTTCTGTTTGAAAGTAAAATCATCCTCATTCATTTTCTTGTTTGAATTTTTTAGGCTCAAATATCTAGACCTTTTTTTAAAATTCAGAAGTACTCTTCCATCTGAACAATTTCTTTTTCCCCATCACCAAATCACCTGTGGTAGTTTTTATTTATCTATTAACCATCACTGGTAAATCACCCATGTTTTCAATTGAATAATTTACGTATAAAGTCTGTTAAAGCCAATGCAAGCCATCAAAGATGAGGGAGATGTAGGGAGAGGGGGAAAAAGCTAAGATTTACAAAGATGTTGCCAGGGTTGGAGGGTTTGAGCTACAGGGAGAGGCTGAATAGGCTGGGGCTATTTTCCATGGAGCGTTGGAGGCTGAGGGGTGACCTTATAGAGGTTTATAAAATCATGAGGGTCATGGATAGGGTGAGTGGATGATGTCTTTTCCCCAGGGTAGGGGAGTCCAAAACTAGAAGGCATATGTTTAAAGTGAGGAGGGAATGATTTAAAAGGGACCTAAGGGGAAACATTTTTGCACAGAGTTTGGTGTGTGTATGGAATGAGCTGCCAGAGGAAGTGGTGGAGGCTGGTAAAACTACAACATTTAAAAGGCATCTGGATGAGTACATGGATAGGAAGGGTTTAGAGGGATATGGGTCAAATGCTGGCAAATGGGACTAGATTAATTTAGGATGTCTGATCAACATGGATGAGTTGGTCTGAAGGGTCTGTTTCAGTGCTGTACAGATCTATGACTCTACATGCTGTAATAACCATCAGCCTGCTGTCTGGAGTCTTTCTGGAGCATTGTCCTTGTTCATTAAATTAAAGTCCATGGGATTGGGGTTAGTGCATGGCACTGATAGAGAACAGGTTGGCAGACAGGAAAGAAAGAGTAGGAATGAATGGTCATTGTGAGTGGCAGCCAGTGATCAGTGGGGTCCAAGAGAGATCAGTGCTTGGACCCTAGCTATTCGCAATATTTTGTATTATTTTAGACGAGGTAACTAAATATCTTTAAGTTTACAGTTGACGCAAAGGTGGATGAAAGGGTGAACTGTTAGGTGGGGTTCTCACAGTGATCTATAAGAGTTTAACAGGACTGGACATGGTAAACACAAAATATTCCTGATGACTGGGGTGGGGGCAGGGATGGGGTTGGAGATCCCATAAGGATATGGGGTAGGCCATTGAGGACTGAGATAAGGAGAACTTTGTTTACCCACACAGTGGGGAGCCTATGGAATTCTCTGCCACTGAAAGCGACTGGGGCTAAAACATTGAATATTTTCAAGAAGGAGATAGATATAGTTCTTCAAGCAAAAGGGATCGTAGGTTGTGAGTGAAAGTGGGAACGCGGGACTGAGTTGGATGATCAGCTGTGATCATATTGAATGGTAGAGCAGGCTTGAAGGGCAGAATGGCCGTCTTCTGCTACTTTCTATGTCTATGTTTCTATATTCACAACATGGTCATGCCCAATGTTCAGTTCCATTGACTTCCATAGACAGAATGTCGGGACAGTAACGTAGCATGTGATTAATGTCTGCTTTTGTTGGTTTTCTGATCTGATACATGAGCAACATTACTCAAGACCCTGGTGGCCTGTTGATCCCAATGACTGCTTTAGTTCCCTGGCTTCCTTACTGTGTCTGATGCTTGTTAACTAAATACATTGACATCTGGAGTAAGCTTCCTTGTGCTGTGTGTCTTGTACAGAATGTGGAGGCTCTTGTGCTGAATGGTAGTGTCCCTACTCTGAGCCATGAGGCCTGGGTTCGTGTCCTACCTTCTCGAAAGGTGTGTCATAACATCTCTGAACAGGTTGATTCGGAAAACAGCCGAAGCAGAGGTGGCTTAAGTAGTGGAAATCATCTGTAGCCAACCAGTGATATGTGTTGGACTGCATTGCAATACCATTGGTTTGACAGCATTGTGGAATTGCAAAGCTTGTTGCAGGTGATCAGCTTCTTTAGGAAGCAAGAGGAGAAAAATAAATGGCATTTGGTAAGTTCTGTACATACCTATATCGGAGACACTGGTCCTTTAGGCACTGTCTATTGAACACACTTTCCTTTGAGTTGTAGTGTGAGCCGTGTGTCATTTGGTTTTTCTCTCTCCCCAGGTGCTGATGCTCTCATTTGCTTTGATTATTTTCCCTAGCTTCAGTTCATTCAGCTCCAGTAAGGGTGTGAAGGAAGATGACTTCACTCCTGTACGAGGTTAGTATGAGTCCCCAGATTAACGTAACACTGAGCCATTAGAACACTCCAACAGTAGACACAACTCTCAATCTGACTTACACTCTTGGTGTTAGCCTGATTACTTGACATCCTCCTTTATTTTAAATTAGAGAGGGAAAGTAGATATCTCCTACTATTGTGCAGGCACTGCCAAACATTGACACCTACAGTCACGACACATGTAAAACAATAGATGGTAATGCGTCCTTTGGGAGACGGAATTAGGATTGCAAGGTGGAGAAGATAACTCAGTTGTTGAGGGATCTTTTCCTTGTCTGTTTCCCGGGACACACACCGAGACAAATATCGACTGCACCTGGAGGATCATCAACTTGAGGAAAGACGCTGTTTGGTCTGCCTGAGACTTGTTGGTCTTCCAGAGCAACGAGCTGATCTCGATCAAGTGTTGCAGACTGGCACATTCCAAGGTCCAGAACTACATGATGAGGGGCAGCTGCCACCAAGGTGCACTGGGGAGACCACTGTCTAAGGTCTTTCTGCTGAAGGTAAATGGAGTCCGTTCAGTTATCAAGTCCTCCTAGTGTCTCAAATGTCTATAAATATAGTCTTGTACAGGTAAGAAATGCCTTGGGTTTGTTTGCTGGATAGAGTCACACTCCAATGTTTGTTTGTTTCTTCATATGCTACTGTACAGAACCGAACCGCTTTAGTGACTATATGTATGTATATACAGATATTTTTATGAATAAAGTATATTTTTGAAATAAAAACATCTTTCCCACGTCCTACAGTGTGGCTGAAGCAGTGAGACTAATTTTAACCGAGCATACTCATTAAGAAGTAGAGATTACTGGCTAGTAATATTAGGCAGGATGTAAACTCAGCATTTCAGCCCATTCCTTGGTCAGAGCTCAGGTGATTGAGATATTCTCAGAGTATTGGCAAAAAAGGAAGAATTTGAATTTATAAAATACTTTCTTGATCACGTTACAGTCCAAAATACTTTGCAACCAAACAAGTCCTTTTAGATGTTTGACAGTGACCATTTGCTTCAGTGATGCTGGCTGAGGAATAAAAGGCACAGGGGGAAGATGTCTCCCTTCTTTCAAATAGTCATGAGATCTTTCAAGGCTGACTTGAGAAAGTGGATTACTTGCTTTACTCTTCCATCAGGTAACACCTCCAGCAGAGCAACACTCCCTTAGTATTGATCCTCCAGAATGCAGTGTCCCCTCAAAACTGATCCTTCAACAGTGCATCGTTAGAGCTGGCTCTGCAACAGTGCAGCCTCTCTGACAGTGTAGGACTGCCTCAGAACAGACTCTGCAGCATTGCATCGCTCCCTTGTTAATGATCCTCCAACTGTCCAGTGTTCCCTTAGCATCTGGCACTGCAACGCTTCTTTACTACAACCATCTGACAATTCAGCCATCAGTACTGGAGTCATAGTTAATGTATATGAAGATAGTTGTGGTTGTTACAGGACATTTCTTTTAGGCCTGGAAGATCACTGCATTGTTTCCCCAGGATAGTGTCCTAGGCCCAACTACCTGCAGCTACTTTGTCAATGATCTTCCCTCTGTCATAAGGTCAGAACTGGGGATGTTAGCTAACGATCACAGAAAGTCACTTATGACTCCTCAGACAGTCCATATCCAAATTGAGAGAGATCTGGACAACTTTCAAGCTTGGATTGACAAATGGCAAATAACATTTCGGCACATGAGTGCCAGGCAAAGACCATCTCGAGCAAGTGAGAATCCAACCACTGCCCCTTGACATTCAATGGCATCAATATTTGTGAATCCCCCACCATTAATGTTGATGGGATACCATTTACCAAAAATTGAACTGGACTAGTCATAATGTTGTAGCTACATGAACAGAACTGAGAAATTCTGAAGAGAGTAACTCACCCACTGACTCCCCAAAGCCTGTCTGTGAGGCACAGGTCAGGAATACTGTGTCCAATTTTGGGCCCCACACCTCAGGAAGGACATACTGGCACTGGAGCGTGTCCAGCGGAGATTCACACGGATGATCCCTGGAATGGTAGGCCTAACATACGATGAACGGCTGAGGATCCTGGGATTGTATTCATTAGAGTTTAGAAGGTTGAGGGGAGATCTAATAGAAACTTACAAGATAATGCATGGCTTAGAAAGGGTGGACGCTGGGAAGTTGTTTCCATTAGGTGGGGATACTAGGACCCGTGGGCACAGCCTTAGAATTAGAGGGGGTCAACTTAGAACGGAAATGAGGAGACATTTCTTCAGCCAGAGAGTGCTGGGCCTGTGGAATTCATTGCCACGGAGCGCAGTGGAGGCCGGGATGTTGAATGTCTTCAAGGCAGAGATTGATAAATTCTTGATCTCGCAAGGAATCAAGGGCTATGGAGAGAGTGCGGGTAAGTGGAGTTGAGATGCCCATCAGCCATGATTAAATGGCGGAGTGGACTCGATGGGCCGAATGGCCTTACTTCCACTCCTACGTCTTATGGTGTTATGGTCTTATGATTGTGATGGAATACTCCGCAGATGGGCACAGCTCCAACAACACTCAAGAAGCTTGAAACCGTCTAGGACATGGCAGCCTACATCACATTCACAAACACTCACTCTATCCACCACCAATGCTCAGTAGCAGCAGTTTGTACTATCTACAAGATATATTGTAGTAACTCACTGCTGGCACTCTGACAGCACCTTCCAAACTTGTGACCTCCACCTTCTAGAAGGACAAGGACAGCAGATGCATGGAAACACCACCCCCTGCAATTTCCCCTCTAAGCCTTTTACATTCAGACTTCAAAATGCATCAGCTGGTTGTTTACTGTTACTGTGTCAAAATCCTGGAACTCCTCTCCCAACAGGTACTGAACGTACCACACACCAAATGGACTGTAGCAGTCCACGGGGCAGCCTACATCCAGCTTCTCAAGGGCTATTAGTGATGAGCAATAAATGCTTATCTGTATTGCTAGCATCCCATGATCGAATAAACCAAATCAGTGCATCCTCAATATAGACTCTTTGTTACTGCCACACACCGTGAGGCCTGAGAGTGCAGTGCTCAAGTGTGGATGCCCTGATAATTCAGCACCCCTCCATTTTGCAGACTGGAAATCAATCCAAATCTGAATTAATTCATACATTGGTCTGTAAATGAATCAGCTGCTAATGACAGGAGAATATTAGAAGATCTGAGTAATTCAAGCATCTGCTTTATGTCAGTCATACATTCCAACTCAGCAAAGAAAAGAAGCCAAAATCAGCTGTGAATATGAGAGGATAAATCTTTACGAAGATGCTGGAAACACCTCAGAATCAAGCAAGATCTGTTAAGAAAATAAAATGTTAATATTGTAGGAGCAGCCCTTGAGGAGGGTGTGTTCTGATTAGTTGCTGTGCTTATAAACTTTATTCTCCTTTCATTGTAACACCAAATGTCAGTTGTATTGTACACTTAATGCAATGAAGCTTCCTAAGGTGCTTCACGTAATGGTGTTGGAACAAAATTAAACACCAAGTTGCCTATAGAGATTTGTCAAAAAATTCAGTTCATTCGTGGGATGTGGGTGTCACTGGCTGGTCAGCATTTATTGCCTGTGCCTAGTTGCCCTTGACAAGGTGGTGGTGAGCTGCCTTTTTGAACCACTGCTGTCCATTTGGTGCACTCACAATGCCGTTAGAAAGGGAATTCCAGGATTTTGACCCAGCGACAGTGGTGGAATGGCGATCTATTTCCAAGTGAGGATGTGAATGGTTTGGAGGGGCACTTGAAGGTGGTTCCTAAGTATCTGCTGCTCTTGTCCTTCTAGATAGAAATGCTCTTAGGTTTGGAGGGTGCTGTCTGAGGATCTTGTAGATAGTATACACTGCTGCTTTTGAGTGTCGGTGGTGGAGTGAGTGAATATTTGTGGATGTGGTGCCAATAAAGCAACTATAACATTGGATCAAACTTTCATTAGAGAGGTAGGTTTTAGGGGTGTAGCACTCTATCCACCTCTGTGAGATAATGCCTGGGTCCTTGAATCTGCTGATGTTGAGGCAGGAAACCAAGCAAAGTGACTTATTTAAATGGTACAATCCTTTCCTACACTGGTAATGAGGAAGGTGTTTGGTACGTTTGCCTTTATTGGTCAGTGCATTGAGTATAGGATTTAGGAGGTCACATTGCAGCTGTACAGGATGTTGGTCAGGCCACTTTTGGAATACTGTGTACAATTCTGGTCTCCCTGCTATAGGAAAAATGTTGTTAAACTTGAAGGGGTTCAGAAAAGATTTATAAGGATGTTGCCAGGGTTGGAGGGTTTGAGCAAAGAGACAGGCTTAAATAAGCTGGGGCATTTTTCCTGGAGCATCAGAGGCTGAGGGTTGACCTTATAGAAGTTTATAAAATCATAAAGGGCATGGACAGGGTGAATAGACAATGTCTTTTCCCTAGCTTAGGGAAGTCCAGAACTGGAGGGCAAAGGTTTAAGGTGAGAGCGAAGAGATTTAAAAGGGACCTAAGAGGCAACTTTTTCACATAGAGGATGGTTGTATATGAAATAAGCTGCCAAAGTGTTAAAGGCTGGTACAATTACAACATTTAAAAAGCATCTGGATGGGGATATGAATAGGAAGCGTTTTAAGGGATATGGGCCAAATGCTGGCAAATGGGGCTAGATTAATGTAAAATAACTGGTCGGGACATGGACAAGTTGAACCAAAGGGTCTATTTCTGTGCTGTACATCTGTATGACTATGACTCTATGACACAGTATGTTCAGAATGCAGTGGTATCAGTCAATACTGATCCTCAACAAAGAGGCATGTTCTTAACTGGAATTAAACGTAACAGCATCTCAGTCTGAAGAGTTTAATGAGCCTTTATATTGTCTTTGTAGTATTTTCCAGATCTTTGCATGATCTGGAGTCGTCTCGGGTGCTTCAGGTGTTGAGCAGTCCCCACAGCCACGCTCCAGGAGAGAAGCATTCAGAATGGAATGATCAGCTTAATGTGGAGAGCAGAGGCACAGCCACCAAACAAGACCAAACTGTGAATGGCAAAGAATTCATTCAAGATACTGAAAGGCACTCGCCTAATGGGTCCAACTCTTCACTGAGTATTGATGACATTGCCAATGAAGTCACCATCCTTGAGGATCTCAATCCTGAAGACCATATTGAAGATCCTGGTCGAGGACATTCACCATGGACTGAACTAACCCCTGACCATCGAGATGACGTGTAGGGTGTTTGGAAATCTGGGACTTCTCTCATTTGTTGATGTTTAAAAGAGAAAGGAATCATGGCCGATCAAACATGGAGGATCAGAATAAGATTGACATCATTCCGTCAATATACATTGTATCAGTTTTCCCTTGTATATCAGAAACAGCCACTTAGTCCCAAATTAGCTGTATTACACAGCCCTGATGTTGCCCTGATCTGCCCTATCTTGGCTTAACTGAGTACAATTTTAATTTTTTTTACAGGAAATATCAGTCCTAATGACGTTATTCTGAACAATCATTGCATTAATTTTCAGAATACTGATAGATATTTTTCAAAACTAATCACAGTGTTAGTAGGAATGAAAGGAGCCAGTGTGCAGAAACCATACTGTTTTGCTCCTTGTTATAATGCCAGATACACTTTTGCCTTTCTCGGGCCTGGGTCAGAAATGTGCTGCAAGACTGCTGGATCTCTGTGGTGATATCATATTGTGAATTGGCCCCTCTCCCTGGTTTGCGAATCTGAACTTCACATTTTCTGAGGTTATCCGCCGCACACGGTTTCAACTGTTCTTATGGCACCCGTTGTTTCCAATTCTGTGGTAAAAATGGTGATAGGTGGGCACAGGCTTTGATAGGTAAGGAATGAACCCCTGGCAATCATACCCAACTTGCCCATGAGCACTAACATGGAGATTGACTGGCTATGAGGTAGGAGGCAGTGACAGGGAGACTGCAGGATTCTCCATAATGAGCTTAATGCACTTTCCTCCCTTGTACTTCTCTTGTGACACACCTGAGAAAAAAAAATCATTCTGGGTCTGTAAATCCAATTACAGACTCCAATCTCTCTAAGCAGAGCCCACTCAACAGTCCCTCCTCTCCCATCATCCACCCTGTAGTACCTTTGCCTGCCTCAATATCAATCCCTTACCATAGCCATTACCCACCCCCAACTCCTCCTTGCCCTCACCTTTTACCCCTTCACCATCAAGCCTTCCTTATCCTCTGTGTCAACCTCTATCATAACCCCATACACAGTACTATTTTCAGATATACTTGTTGCTACTTTATACTTGTATGCCTTTCCAAATAAATGATGTAACGTTTAATTCATGTTCACTGAAATGATTGTTTTTGTAAAGATTTCACTGCCATAATCAGAATGAATGCGAATCATTAAAATTCCAAAATTTTATAAGTGTACAATACACTTGTGTGTGTTTTCTTTTCACACTTTGAAACCTTCATTAACCACTTCCTCCTCGGTATATACTGGAACATAATTGCAGATTTTCATCTCAGTCTCAAAAATGGTCAATGATAGGAAAAGCACATAGCTTAATTATCACATTGCTCCGTTATGGTACTGGATTATTTAAATGGAAGTTTACAAAATTATGAGGGGCATGGATAGGGTGAATAGCCAAGGTCTTTTCCCTAGGGTAGAGGAGTCCAAAACTAGAGGGCATAGGTTTAATGTGAGAGGGGACAGATTGAAAGGGAACCTAAGAGGCAACTTTTTCACACAGAGGGTAGTGCCAATATGGAATGAGCTGCCAAGGAAGTGGTGGAAGCTGGTAAAATTACACCATTTAAAAGGCATCTGGATGGGCACATGAATAGGAAGGATTTAGAGGGATATTGGCCAAATGCTGGCAAATGGGACTAGATTAATTTAGGATATCTGGTCAGCATAGATGAGTTGGACCGAAGGGTCTGTTTCTGTCCAGTACATCTCTATGACTCTATGACTCTGGTTGCTGTGAACATCCATGATAACATAAATGTTGGGATGCAAAAAGTGAAGCCGTGTCATAGCCAGATCATCTTAACAAGAAAACTAGTTTTTTCCTATTATTATTTAAGGGAGCCATGAGACCCTTGTGCTACTTGGAAATTTGTACTGTATTGAACCACAGTATAATAGACTTCCACTGTAGTAGGACACCATCCATTATACAAAACATTTGCTCACTAATACTGTTAACATTGCTCACTAATATTTGAAACATGGAATACACAACCACAGAAGGGGGCAATGTTTCCTGAATATTATTGTTGCCAACATACAAAATATATGAGAAACTGGACGTCCAAATGTGATGCATCAGAATTCATCACTAGCCCTACCCCCTCACCCAGAGACATGTGATCTCTTGGAAGGGCCAATGTTGGTCAGTTTGGGAAAACAAATAAACT
Source organism: Ginglymostoma cirratum (assembly GCA_024137785.1). Lineage (NCBI taxonomy): Eukaryota > Metazoa > Chordata > Chondrichthyes > Orectolobiformes > Ginglymostomatidae > Ginglymostoma > Ginglymostoma cirratum. The sequence goes on from JAHRHZ010000274.1 coordinate 34,862,735, forward strand.
ATAAACAAGCTATGAACAAACTGAACCGTCAGGAGAGGCTGGAAAAACTCAAGTTGTTTCCTTTGGAACAGCAGAGGCTGAGGGGAGACTTCATAGAGGTCTGTAAAATTATGAGGTGCATAGATAGGGTTGACAGTCAGTGTCTTTTTCCCAGAGTTAAAGTGGCTAATATTAGTATGCGCACATTTAAGGTTAGAGGGGGAAAGATCAAAGGAGACATGAGGAGCAAGTTTTTTACCCAGAGAGTGGTAGGAGTCTGGAACCTGCGGTCAGGGGTGGTGGTGGAGGCAGATACCATAGGGGTGTTTGAGGGGCTTTTAGATGAGCACATGAATATGCAAGGAATGGAAGGATATGGACAAAGAGCAGTTAGAAGGAATTAGTTTAATTTGGCATCATGTTTGGCACTACATCATGGGCTAAAGGGCCTGTTCCTGTTTTGTACTGTTCTATGTTCTAAATGATTTCACTCCTATTTCCCTCGACGACAAAAAACTAGTGCAGACTTTCATTCTGTGTTCGGACAATCCAATGTAGTAGCCACCTCTTATACTGTAAATATAGGGTGATCTGGGGTATTTCAGGAGGCTTGTGCCAAAATTGGGAGAACTGTTCCACAGACTAGCCAAATGACAAATGCATCTGATTGTGTCAGTATTGATAGGAGGAGCCACTGCTCAGTCCATGGCAAACAGACAATTGCCTCTGTTTGTGTTGTGCGGTGCTAGCACCATGCTAAACGAGACAGACTCAAACAGATCAAGCAAGTCCAGACTGGGGACTGATGGGCATCGTCAACAGCAGAATTATATTCAACCACAATCTGCAACCTCATGGCTTGGGAATATTGCTACTGAAGCCAGGGGATCAACCCTGATTCAATGAAGGAGCAGTGCATACCTAAATAGGAGGTCTCAAAATGGTGACTCTGCCAATCAGGACTAATTTTGCACCAAGCAACATAAGCAGCCTGTGATAGGCAGAGCTAATCCATCCCAACGCTTATCAGATCTACGCTCCATCATGCAGCCACATCCAGTCCTGAATAGTGGTGGACAATTAAACAACTCATTGGAAGAGGTGGTTCCAAAAATGTCCCCTTCCTCAATGATTGGAGAGCCCCGTGCATCAGTGCAAAAGATAAGCCTGAAGCATCTGCAGTATTGTGCTTTTATAATGAGGCTGAAAAATCTTCAATGTGAAGTGTCGAGTAAATGATCTATCTCCGCCTCCTCATGGTGTCTCCATTATCACAGCTTCAGCCAATTCAATTCACTCCTGTTGAGATCAAAAAACGACTGACAGCACTGGATACTGAGAAGTCAATGGGCCCCAGTGACAGTCTGGGGATAGTACTTAAGACCTGTGCGCCAGAATTAGCTGCGCCCCAGCCAGCTACAATACTGCAATTTACCTGGTATTGTGGAAAATTGCCCCAAGTGTGAGCTGTCCACAAACAGAGGACAAATCCAAACGAATCTGATTGCTACAAACAACAGCAGTCAGGAAGAAGGTTAAGGTTCTGCAAGCAGATTTTACGGAGCTCGGAAAGAAACTAGTAAGCAGGATCCCAGGAGTAACAATTTCTAGATTACTCCCAGTGCCACATGCCTGACATCAGAGGGTAGATCAGATGACTGTCATTGGAGAGTGAGTGCAGGAGGGAGAGTTTAAGAATCCTGGGGCAATGGGATTGGTTTTTGAGAAAGTGGAACTTATACAAATCTGATAGGTTACGGAGAAATCCCATATACATTAGATAACCACCCAACTGAACTCAGTCAAGGCAGCTGGCATTCCAAACTTTATCCTGATGGCGCAGCCAGATTCCAGATAGATTTCAGAAAGGTTAATGCCATTACAAAGGCAGAATCCGACCTAATCCCTCACTTGGAAGACTGCACTGTTAGAATTGGCAGAACCAGATTTCATACCAAAATAGATTTGTTAAAGAGATACTTACAAGTTATTTCTTAAACATTGCTATTAGGAGACAAGAACTTGAAGGTTTTTGACCTCCACTTATCAGAACCAGGAGGCAAGGAACAGACTTGAGCAAAAGGTCACCATTTTATGCAGCATGAGAGGGTGCTGATTGGTTGGTGAAATAACTCCACAGAAGCCGGTATCATGTCACCAAGTCACCTTTTATTGATACTGATCCAGCTCCCTCAGAGGCAGATCTCAGAGTACAGAAACTCTGACACTCCCCATTGAGTCCAAGGACATAGACTGGTTCTTTCTTTGTAGCTCTTCCTGGGGCGTTTCAGCACCGGGTCAGGTTCCTCCAACTCTGCCTCTGGTACGGGCAGTGTGTAATGCACAGTAGCTCACCTCTTGCACCTGGAACATCTTGAGAGAAATTAACTCCCTTCTTCCAGTGGCAAAGGTATTGAGGTGGCGAGATCCACCATGTCCTTCTCAAATTCAGAGATCTTTTCAACAGTTGACGAAGAGAGAGAAGCCACGGGAACTGACAGCCTTTCCAACTGTTCCGAGAAGCAGGACACATTTAGCTCCTATGCCGTTTGTGAGTTTGCAGCTTTGATATGGTCCACCTGCTTGTTCAGGACTGTCACACCTACCTGAACTTTATACGTCACTGGACCTGACCTCGCATTAACCATGCCTCTTGTCCATGCAGGGCCAATCCTGTGGTACCTGCACCAGACTTTTTCCCCTGAAGTGAACACTGTCTCTCGCTTAATGGAGTCTTGTGTCCAGCACTGGCGTTCCTGATACAGTTTTACCCTGTTTCCCCCACCAAACCCCAGGTCCAGGAAGATCAGATTTAAGCTGGTTCAGAGTGTTCCCTCTGTCAGCAATTTCCGCTGGAGCTATCCTTGTAGAAGCATGAGGGGTGGTCCCATAACCAAATAGGAACTGGGACAGTTCCTGAAGCTGTAGGCTGTTTCTTTAAGCCTGCCTTCAAAGTTTGGACTGTTCTTTCTTCCAGACCATTGGTTGATGGATGGTATGGATCTGTTCTTATATACCAAATACCATTCGACTTTAGGAAATACTCAAATTCCCTGCTGATAAACAACGGCTCATTGTCTGTGACCAACACTTCCAGGAGTCCATGTATTGCAAAAGATGTGTGCAGTGTTTGCAATACATGTTTGATGAAGGAACTATATGAACGTCCAACTACTTTAAATGGGTTTCCATGATGACTAAGAACATTGGGCCAATGAGAGGACCTGGATATTTGATGTGTAACCAAGTCCAGGGTTTACCCAGCCGTTCTCATGAATGTGGGGGAGCTGCTGGTGGTAATTTTTGCCTATGTTAGCACTCTGGGCACTGTCCCACCAACATGGCTATATTTGCATCCAATCCTGGCCACCAGACATAAAGTCCTGTCAACATCTTCATTTTGGAAGTACCTGAATGACCCACTTGGAGTCCAGCCAATATCCAGCAGCGACCCTTGCTTGCAACGATCACTCTTGCTCCCCATAATAATGTGCTGTCCTGTACTGTGATCTGGTCTCTCTGAGTCCAAAAAGCTTTCAATTCTGGTTGTGATGGCTCTTTGGTTTCCCCCATCACCACGAGCTGTTTCAGTCTTGCCAGGACTGGACCTTTCTGTGTCCAAAGTCTGCTATTGTCAGCTGTGACTGGATGTGTGTCAAGAAAATTTTAAATCATGATGGACTCTTCCAGTGACAGTACAACTGGTGATGTATCTGCCAGTGGGCAGCAGCTTAAGGCAACTGCATTTGCTACTTGTCCTCCTGAACGGTGGTCCAACTTATAATTATACACACTTATTATTAGAGCCCACCGCTGAATTCAACCTGAAGCTATGGGTGGCACTGCCTTGTCCTCTTTAAGTAGACCTTTCAGGGGTTTGTGGTCTGTTATTGTTACAAATTTACATCCATAAAGGTATTAGTGGAACCTCCTGACTCCAAATATGACTGCCAAACCTTCCTTCTCTATCTGGGTGTATTTACGTTCTGCATTAGCTAAAGTCCTGGATACATATGGTATTGGGTGTTCCTCTCCATGGGGCCATCTATGAGCTGATACTAGCGTGATGCCGTACAGGGAGGCATCGCAGTTCAACCCCAGATCTTGCTTGGGATCATAGTGTGCCAATGCCTTAAAGGATGATAGCTGTTTCTTAACTTCCCTGAAAGCTATGGTTTGGCTACATGACAATTTCCCAAGTCTGAATGTTTTTTACGAGTTGATGCAAAGGTGCTAGGATGTGCAAGACCTCAGCTAGGATGAGAGCCTATACTGGGGAACCTTCACAGATTAACAGTAAAACTTTGGTTCTGGTCTCTTGTGAGAAGCAGGTGGTTCAGTTACTACTGATTGTAAGAGAGGTTCCGGCTCAAGTTTGATGGGTTCGAAATTGTTTGAGAAAGATTCACCTAGAATGGCTCCACATTTTGATCAGAAAATGGCTGCCTGAGTGAAGTACTAATTGAAACCTGCAGTCCATTTGGTCTCATCTCAACCACAGGACTTTAAGATAGTAAGGACTGCAGATGCTGGAAGCCAGAGTCAATAAACGTGGAGCTGGACAAACACGGCAGGTCAGACAGCATTGGAGGAGTGGGAAAGTCAACATTATGGGCTGAAACCCTTCACCAGGAAACCCTTTCCCCTCATTCACTTACTTAATGTCACATTATTATTCAAGCAGATGATCGAGTGAATATTGCATTGCCGTTGGGCACTTGCTGCGTGCAAATTGGAGTGACAAATTCCTCCACTACTGTAGCGACAATATTTCGAAGTGCTTCATGAACTGTGAAGTTCTTTGGGATGTTCTAAGGTTGTGCTTCTTGTGTCACTTCTGCTTTCCAATAGGCCTAGCCTTGAGAGGACGAGTGGCCTGCTCCTGCTTATTTCTTAGACAGCAGTGGTGCCACAGTATGTTTGCCCCCACTCCCACCCCCACCCCAGCTGGTTGAAAGGGGAGGACGCACTGCCTTACAGCTTCCAAGGATTACACCTGTGGTGGGGAGGCCTGTGGATTGAGGCCTTCAAAAGTCCCTTTAAAACCAGCAAGGGTGTTTGTCCAGCAGCAGGCAATCCTCCCTGGTGGCCTGCTAATACTGATCCTGCTGGTTTTGGGTGAGAGATGTTATTGGGTCTATATGTGGGTGAGGCCCAGGAACTCAGCCTTGCACTGAAGTCCGGTGCAGTCTGGAGTCAAGGACAGCGTGGACTAGAGGCTAGGTGCCAGCGTGGATCGGGTTGGAAGGGCTGTTATTCTAAACTTTTTATTTCTTTATTTTTCCAATTTATTCCTGCAAACCGTAACGCTGGACTTTTTATTTCTTCATTTTCTAATTTTTCTTTTCCCTAGGAATTTACATTTAACAATCTGTACCTAGATATCTTTGTACCTAAGATGGTACCCTAAGAGGCACCTTATAAACTTTTCACTGTACTCATTTGAGTGCATGTGATGATAAAACTAATTTTAATGGTTATCTCAGCCAACGGCACGGACGCATCCCCGACAAGCAATTGCCAAAACGTAAGCTTTGTAAGAGTGTCTCAGTGACATTATAAAGAATTTGTTTAAATTCAAGTATGCAACCTTAGTTATTTAACATGGATGATTCTGAGCTCACTAATTATTTGATAACCTTTTCAAAATATCTACGTACAAAATGACAAATCTGCAAATCTTACATCAATAATTGCTTGTGTCTGAGCATTTCAGCGATTAGCAGCATTTGAGTTGCCTGATGAGTGTCCTAAAAGATTTAATCCCACTGATGCTGAAATTATTCACTAGGTAATGTTTATTACTTTGTGTTCTGTGGTAATTGTTAATATTTATTCATTATACCAATAATTAATCCAAAGTATGTGTCATCATTTTAAATCTTTGGTTACAAGCTGTGAAGATTGTATTGGAGGATTTGGTCGGTGGTAGCATTCTTGCTATTTGCAGATTGCAGGTCCCGGGCTGCCAGGGGCTCGAACACACAGTCCAGGTTGATGCTGCATTGCTAGAGGGGACAATAAGATTTTCGACTGAAGACCTTTCTGCTGGTGACAAACCAAATTTTGTTTGAAGAAGATTCTTGTATGAAACGTACACAATATTTGTTGCTGATTCCCACTTACCCATGAACTGATTGGCCAGTGATTAAACATAGCAAGAGAAAATATGAGCAAGAGTAGGCCATTCAGCCCATCAAGCTTGCTCCCCCATTCAATACGATCATGGCTGATCATCCAATTCAATGCCTTGTTTCCACTTGTCTTCATATCTTTGATCATTTTAGTCCTAAATCTAAATCTAACTATATCTAACTCCTTATTCAATATTTTGGCCTCAAACACTTTGTGGCAAAGAATTTCACAGGCTCACCACTCTCCAGCTGAAGAAACTTCTCCTCATCTCAGGCCTAAATTGTCTATCACTTATCCTCAGACTGTGACCCCTGGTTATGGAGTCCCTGGTCAATGGGAACATCCTTTCTGTGTCTACCCTGTCTATCCTGAATAGAATTTTATAGCTTTCTATGAGATTCCAACACCCATCCTCATTCTTCTAAACTCTAGTCAATATGATCCTAACTGATCCAATCTCTCTTCATACATCTATCCTGCCATCTCTGGAATTAGTCTGGCAAGCTTTTGTTGCACTCCCTCCATTGCCAGAACATCCTTTTTCAGAGAAGGAGACCAAGGCCCTGTACAATTCCAGCAAGACATCCCAGCTCCTGTACTCAAATCCTCTCACTATGAAGGCCAACGTACCATTGGTTTCTTCACCACCTGCTGCACCTGCATGCTTACCTTCAGCAACTGATGTCCAAGGATTCCCAAGTCTCGTCGCACTTCCCACCTTTTCCAATCTATCGCCATTCAGATAAGGTGCCTTCCTGTTTTTGTTCCCAAATTGGGTAACCTCATGTTTATGCACATTATACTTCATCTGTCATGCACTTGCCCGGTCACTCAACTTATCCAAGTCACATTGAAGCATCTCTGTGTCCTCTTGACAGTTCAGAGGAAACAGATTCTCCTCTCAGATCTATCAAACTGATGATTTTAACACTTCTTTTAAGTTCTCTCTTAAAGCTGCCCGCTGTGAAGGGAGAACTCCCAGTTTCATCAATTTCTCCACCTCATTGAACTCCCTCATCCCGGGTATAAAAACATAAGCAAAGGAGTGTAAATAGAACATAAGTCTCCTCAACCATTTAATGAGCTTATGACTGATTTACTGTAATGCCATTTTCTCACCTTATCCCCAAGTTTCCTTGATTCCCTGAATCATCCAAAGACCAACTCAGTCTTAAATATTCTCAACATTTGAAAATCCGCAGATTTCTAGAGTAGAGACTCCCAATCCTCTGAATGACAAAATGTCCTAAATGGCTGACTATCACATCCTGACACACTAGGGGGAGCTGGTGGTACAGTGGTTTTTTTTTGTCACTGGGCCAGTGAACCAGTGGTCAGGGTTAGTGCTCTGAGCAACATAGACACGAACCTCAACACAGCAGCCAATGAAATTTAAATTACATTAGTCAAAATAAAATATGCAACAAAAACATTTGATAGTTTCCATCTAATGGTGACCACAAAGCCATCATTGATTGCCTTAAAATTCTACATGGTTTACTAATGTCCTTTAGGGAAGGAAGTCTGTTAGCCTGACCTGGCCTACATGTGACTCCAGACACACAGCAAAGTAGTTTATCCATAATTACTTACATGCAGTGAATTATGCTTGTTAGTCTATGCAGTGCTGTCCCATTTCTGCTATGATGTGGAGGGGCTGGTGTTGGACTAGGGTGGACAAGGTCAGAAGTCAGATGCCACCAGGTTATAGTCCAACAGGTTTATTTGAAATCACAAGCTTTCGGAGCCTTGCCCTTTTGTCAGGTGAAATCTCACCTGATTTCTGCTGGTGTAGTTTCGTGTTACTTCTGATTCCAGATTCTGGGTCCCGGGGAATTTTAGGATATTAGTTGCCCAGATGTGTGCACCCATTCATATTGATAGTTTCCGCTGCGTCTCAGTTAACAGCACTCTCACCTCAAATTCCAATGTTCTGGGGTCACATTTATTACAGGACAGAACACAAAAGGTGCGTGGTAGATGGAGAATAATGTGGGAAAATGTGTATTGTTCATTTTGGAAGGGAGAACAAAAGAACAGGGTATTATTTAAATGGAGAAAAAAACTGCAGAAAGTTGTAGCACAAAAGGACTTGAAGGGACATGTGCATAAAACATAAAGCTAGCACACAGGTGCAGCAGGTAATCAGGAATGTTGGCCCTTATGTCAAATGGGTAGGAGTATAAGAGGAGGGAAATCTTACTGCAACTGTATAAGGTGCTCGTGAAACCACATCTGGATTACTGTGAACAGTTTTGGCCCCCTTATTTAAAGAAAGACATCATTTTATTAGAGGCAGTGCAGAGAAGGTTCATTAGGATGATCCCTGGTATGGAAGGATTGTCTTATGAGCAAGGGCTAAACAGGCTGAGGCTTCACTCACTAGAGTTTGGAAGACTGAGAGGTGATCTCATTGAAACATACAGGATTCTTAAGGGGCTTGACAGGGTAAAAGCTGAGAGGATACTTCCCCTCATGGGAGAATCTAGGACAAGAGGGCATAGCCTCAGAATAAAGAGGTATCAGTTTAAGACTGAGATGAGGAGGAAATTCTACTTTCAGAGGGTTGTGCGTCTTTGGAATTCTTTGCCACAGAAAGCTGTTGGGGCAGAGTCCTTGTGTATATTTAAGGCTGAGACAGAGTCTTGATCAGAATTGGAACAAAGTATTATGGGGAAAGGGCAGGGAAGTGGATGTGAGGAATGTCAGATCAGCCATGATCCTATTGAATGGTGGAGCAGGCTCAAGGGGCCGAACAGCCTACTCCTGTTTCCATTGCTTATGGTCAAAAGACTGTCAGCTGACACAGAACACATGCGTACTCAATGGACGTGGCTGTGAAGAAGGGAGAGAAGCAGGAATCCAGCCGAGGGAAAGTGGTGGTCAGCGTCTGGGGTAGACGATGCGTGGGGGAAAGGCTGGACAAAGGGAAAAGTTAGAAAAGTTTTATTTAGAAAATTGACAATAAATAGTATACATTATACATTAATGATCTGGATGAAGGAACTGAGGACATTGTTGTTAAGTTTGCACAAGGATGGGTGGAGGGTCATGTAGTGATGACGTTTACAGGGAAAAGGTAGGAAAATGGTGTTGAGAAACATATCAGTCATGATCGAATCGTGGAGCAGACTCAGTGGGCTGAATGGCCCATTTATGCTCTGTATCTTATGGAAAGTCAGAGGGAATATGGTCAATACTTTGTAATGACTCCAGAAATAACAGTGCTTGGTTTTCAGTGCACTATCCCAATGAAGTGTAACAATGTTTGGGGGCTCATCTAGGATCATTTGAAATAGAATCAATGGGTGTGGTATTAGCCAATAACACTGACGAAGAAATATATCAGGTTTGCACTGGATTTAAGACATGACACAGGAAAGGATTTCTGCGTGTAGCAAAGTTATTCCCGGCAATTTTAAAGGAACTTTCAAAGAGCAGGTTGATTTATTGGTGGGTAAACTGGAGGTAACATTGCCTGACAGAGTAAGAAAGACAGAGATAATTGAGCATGCTGGCACGGCACTTGGGTTTAGAGGAAACAGATTAAAGAGTGTGTACTCTAGGCAGTGAAACATCAGAACCAGGTAGAGCGGGAGAGAATGAAGAAACTAGAGATGACAGAAAAAGACAAAGAACGAGCAGAGAAAAATCAGGAAAGGGAGATGGAATCAAGAAGACAAGAAATGGAAATGGAAAGACAGGAACCAGAAATGAGAAAACTAGAACTGAGTTGCAAAGAGAAGAGAAAGTGAGGGATAAGCTTAAAATGATGCCATTGAAATAGGAGACATCAGGTGCTAATGCAAGCTATGGTGGGAGAATGAGAGTCATAATTTTAAGTCCAGGAGGGAAATGTTTAAATTTGCACAAGCCCCACCCAAATTTGAGGAAAATGATGTGGAGGCATTCTTCGTGTCATTTGAGAAACTGGCTAGATATATGAATATGTAAAAGAAGACTGGACATTGTTCATGCAGAATAAGTTGACAGGTAAAGCACAGGAAATTGCTGCTTTGCTGTCAGAGGAGGTTTCTTGGGATTATAATGCTGTAAAGAAAACTATATTTGCTGCCTAAAAGTTAGTGCCTGAGGTATGAGTTAGTGCCTCAGGAAGCCTTAAGGAAATGTTAGGAAACCCCTTGTGCTAATCCTATATTAAATTCAAAATGGGTTTGACAAGTGGATCCAAGGATTAGAAACTGAAACCTAGAATGAAAAACTTAAAAGAGATTATTCTCTTCGAAGAATTTAAAAACTCGCTTGCTTTCATAATAAGAAACAATGTTGAGCACTGAAGGGTTGCGACTGTTCAGGTAGCAATAATAACTGATGGTTAAGTAAGTGGGCAAAAATTTGGAAGATGGAGGGTAGTGTGAGAACATGTGAAATTGTTCATTTTGGAAGGGAGAACAAAAGAATAGTTTTAGTGTAGTTTTAAGGTAAGGAACAGAAGGTATAGAGGAGATGTGAGGAAGCTTTTGTTACCTACTGATTTGTGAGAAGCTGGAACTCACTGCATGCAAGGATGGTAGAGGCAGGAACCTTTATAATATTTTAGTATTCAGATGTGCACTTGTGAAGGCAAGGCATGTAAGGCCATGGGCCAAGTACTGGAAAATAAGATTAAAATAGTTAGGTGACTGTCTTTCACCAGCACAGACATGATGGGCTAAAGGGAATTTTCCTGTGCTGTACCTCTCTATAACAGGGTATTATTTAAATAGAGAGATACTGCAGAAAGCTGCAGCACGAAGGGATCTATAAAACCTAAACTTTTTTAAAACTCACCCTCATGTTCATTACAGATATAAACTGGAAGAGTGAAAGGAAGGTAGGAAGCTGGTGTTAGGAATGGATAGCTGGGAGTGTCCCTGTGTGTTCCACGCAGGTCAGAAGGATACGTGTGAGAATCGGCAGATGAAGTGTTTCCATTGGAGCAGGATGGGACACATTTGCTCCAAATGTTTTATAAATAGACCTTTGGCTGGCGACAGCTGACTGGTCTGTGGCCTAGTGACCAGTTATTGATACCAAAGACGTTCTGCCTGCAACAACCATATGCTCAGCTCCTGAGTAGCTTAATAGCTTGGGGCTGTGAATGTTTCACCGGAAACTATCAGAGGTTTGGAGGAGAAGGAGCTCTTTGTCTTTTGCAGTAAAATGGCATCAGAAGCCAGAAATAACCAGTTTCTTTCCCTTTTCCCGGTGGCTGAAAGCTGTGACTTGGAATTGAGAAGTCAAAGACCTTTGTAAGTGTAAACCTGTCACACGCTGAGTCTCTCACAAACGAATGAAAGCATTTGGAGATGGAAGATTGAGAAGCAATATTTTAATCAGCTCAAGAACCACCTCAGGAAACCCTACAGACAGGATTTACTGAACTTCCTTCCCAGTCTTTTCCTCTGTCAATAACACCCATACTTTTTATTGTGTTTATCTGTATGTGTATGCAGTGGGGGCATTTATAAAGGGTATTAATTGGTAGAATTGTGTTGAAGGTTCATCATTGTTTACATTTAGTTAGAAAATTGACAATAAATAGTATGCCAGCCTTTTCAACTACAGAAGCCGGGGTCATACATTCTATGAACCTGGGTTGAAAAGACTGGTAAATTGTGAAATTGAGCACTTTTTAAAATGGTCAATTTGTGTTGACACTGGGGAGAATGGGGCTTGATTTTCATTTCACTATATCAGTGATGTGTAACAGTGCATGTACCTATGAACAATTCATGCCAACAATTGATGTTATCTCCAAAAGGAGGGAAGGTACCCACTGCCCCTGGATATTCAATGACATGACAATCACTAATGACTCACTGGGGTTTACCTTCAACCAGAGCCTGAACTTCCGACGTAGGTTCAGTGGCTCAAGAGCAGGTCAGAGCTATAAAGAGTAACTGACTCACCAAAGCCTGTCCATTATCTACAAGGCTCAAGTCAGGAGTGTGATGGAATACTCCCCATTTGCCTGGATGGGTGCAGCTCAAGAAGCTTGACATTATCCAAGACAAAGCAGTCTGCTTGATTAGCACCACATCTACAAGCATCCACTCCCTCTACCACCAGCGGTCAGTAGCGGCAGTGAGTACCAAATGCAAGATGTACTGCAGAAATTCACCAAAGATCCTCAGACAGCACCTTCCAAGCCATGACTACTTCCATCTAGAAGGTCAAGGTCAGTGGTTGGGAACACCACCACCTCCAAGTTCAACTCCAAGTCACTCACCATCCTGACTTGGAAATATATCACCGTTCCTTCACTGTTGCTGGGTCAAGATCCTGGAAATCTTTCATGGCATTGTGGGTCTACTTGCTGCATGTGGACTGCAGCAGTTCAAGATGGCAGCTCACCACCAGCTTCTCAAGGGCAACTCGGGACGGGCAATAAATGCCTGGCTCACCACCAAAACCTACTTCCCTGTAAAGAATTAAGATAAAGTCAGAATGCAGGAGAAGTTTTAAAAGTACAAAAATCTGAAGATGACACCTGGGAACAAGATAGGGGAGTTAAGTGTTCCAAAATATTGATTCTATTGTTCTTAGCTGTTTTGAGAAAAATACAAATTGATGTTGATTGACAATATCTCCCTTCAAAATACAAAGAAACTAGAGGACATGTTTTGTTTAAATGCTCTGGCAGGTAAAATATGTAAAACTTGTGAGGAGTCAGAACTAAAAAAGCTTGAATTTTTTTTTTCCCGGGGTCATTGAATAAACTTGTAAGTATGACTAGGAAAGAAGAACTGAGAAGGTCCTTAAAGTCTGTACTGCCTTCAGGCAAATGGGAAATTACACCAGGAGGTGGTTTAGGTTAAAACAAATTGTCTGATATCATGATTTGAACAAAACAAAATCCAGAATGTTTTGGACAAATGTAGCTAAAGGTTGATTTTGATGAGAGAGCAGCAAAAGAGATTTGACATTTAAGCCTGCTTAGCTACAAATAGCAGGAGGTTGACAGCTCATGGAGTATGTATGATTCCTAGTCATTTTTGATTGAATCAACTTGTTCTGATCTGCTATAACACATCTCTGGAGCAGATGAGACTTGAAGCCAAGGCCTGCTGGCTCAGAGGTAGGGACACTACCACTGCACCACACAAGCTCTGCTGACATATTGTGTTGCAGGGAATGGCTGAACGCCTCCAATAATTAAACTGAAACACAAGCCCCAATCTATTATGATAGGGGTAGTGGCTCCCCTCTAATAATTACCCCAAAACACCCAGAGAAGCTCCTCTTTCCCCTCACAGTCTATTAAAAGTGCATTTAAAAGAAAGAAAGCCCCTGATTTCCATTTTACAAGTAACAAGAAACAAACCTGTTTATTTAACAAAATAAACAAATTAATAAAATTACTAAGAAACCAACAATTTCCCCTTAGACTACTAACGACTTCCTAACCGGTCTAAATTCAACTGCAATGCTATTTAAACAAAAACAAGTCCCACTAATACAAACCCAATTAAGAAACAATAAATTATAACGATCTCTCAAAGTTTACACAGACTATCTCCTGGAATCTTCTGTTGTCTCCACTCTCTTCACAAACTCCTTTCTTCCATTAATTAAACTGTAATTTCTCTTGTGAGGACTTTGAGCTAAAATAACACGGTACCTTTGATTAACAAGGTGTGGGGCTGGATGAACACAGCATCATAGGAGCAGGAAAGCTTGACGTTTCGGGCCTAGATCCTTCATCAGAAAATTATCTCTGGTACCTTTGATTGATTTTTTGATTAGATGGGCCTTCCCTGAGAGCTGAATAGCTCAAATTCTTACAGATGACAGTTGACTCTTCCCAATTTTTCCACATGCTGTCATCTTGTATACCCATAATGACATAAACAAATTCTTAAAATATGTTGCCTTCAGGTTGTCAACACCATCCGGTTTAAATTCAATTGGCCTTCTGTATCTAGGTGTTTGTTTTAAATTGAATTCAAACTTGTTGTCACAACATCAAAACAAGACTACTGTTTTGCCTGCCACCTGGAAGGCTTTTTTGATAACACTTGTTTTACTTTTCGAGGCTCTCTGTACTGGAAACTCCAGCTGCTGCTCACAAACTTAGAAGTAGAACCTTATCAGGGTCTGAGCAACATGGTGAGAATCATGTGAGAATTTCAGTGATAGAGTAAGAGCTTCTCTAGCTTGGAAGGTGCCATGGAAAATTAGTTTCTGAATCTCAACTCCTCCAGTTCAGGCCTGTTGTGCATCTCTGACATTTCTCACTTTGCAAATGAAGGAGTGTAATGTGATCATGACGAGAATCATATATTAATGAGATGATGATGTAAAACTGAGATCAGCAGTCACACACTGGAATACAGACAGCAGCGTTCTCTACTTTGGAATCTTGTTCAGCATTTCTTCAAACTCGAGCGTCAGACAATAATTTTGCTTAGATAAGAGACAGAAATGCAGGAGAGTAGTGCCAGCCCTCCAGCACTACACCCCTTTCTAGCAAATGATTAAGGATGAATAGTAATGACTCTGCTATCTCTTCCCTAGATTTGTTTTAAAATGCATAGGTCCAATCCATCCAGATTAGAGCTTTATCCTCTTTGGATTTGTTTAGCTTATTAATACATCGCCTGTTTAATTTTACATTCACATATTGCATTTCTCATCATTCAATACCATGTCTCACTGACTCATATCCCTGGTAAATATTGAAGTGAAACAATTATTTCTTATTTCTGCCATCTCATGACCTGACTTTATTCTATCTTTCCAACTGCCAGCATAGCTTCCTTTCTCAAAAACTTTACAACACAATGCCATTAGGGCTGGAAGAGCTTTGCGAGGGGAGTGGCAAATTTTGGAGCATAAGTGGTCAATGCTATTGCTGTAATGTTTTCAGGGCCTATAGCCTTTTCAGTATCTATTGCTTCTAACCGTTTCTTGATATTACATGGAGTGAATTGAATTGGCTGAAGACTGGTATCTGTAATATTGGGGGACCACTGGAGGAGACCGAGATGGATCATCCACTCGGCACTTCTGGCTGACGATTGCTGCGAAAGCTTCAGCCTTTCTGTTTGCACTGATGTGCTGGGCTCTTCCATCATTGAGGATGAGGGTATTTGTGGAGCCTTCTCCTCCAGTTCAATTGTCCACCACCATTCACGATTGAATGTGGCAGGACTGCAGAGTCTAGATCTGGTCTGTTTGCTTTGGGATCACTTAGCTCTGTCTATCACTTGCTGCTTATTGTGGGGCACACAAGTAGTCCTGTTTGGCAGCTTCACCAGGTTGACACCTCATCTTCAGGTATGCCTGGTACTGCTCCTAGCATGCCCTCCTGCAATCTCCAATGAACCAGGGTTGATCCCCTGGCTGGATGGTAGTGGTTGAGTGGGGGATATGCAGGGTCATTAGGTTACAGATTGTGCTGGAGTACAATTCTGCTGCTATTGATGGCCCACAGTGCCTTATGGATGGCCAGTCTTCAGTTGCAAAATCTGTTCGAAGTCTGTCCCATTTAGCACGGTGATAGTACCACACAACACGATGGAGGTTATTCTCAGTGTGAAGGCAGGACTTTGCCTCCACAAGGACTGTGCAATGGTCACTCTTACTAATACTGTGATAGAGAGATGCATCTGCAGCTGGTAGGTTGGGAAGGATGAGGTTAAGTATGTTTATCCCTCTTGTTGGTTCCCTCATTACTTGCCACAGACCAAGTGGAGCAGCTATGTCCTTTAGGACCCGACCAGCTTGATCAGTAGTGCTGCTGCTGAGCCACTCTTGGTGGTGGACATTGAAATCCCGCACCTAGAGTACATTTTGTGCCCTTGCCATCCTCAGTGCTTCTGCAAGTGTTGTTCAACATGGAGGAGTATAGATTCATCAGCTGAGGGAGGACGGTATGTGGTAATCAGCAGGAGGTTTCCTTGCCCATGTTTAACTTGAAGCCATGAGACTTCATGGGGTCTGGAGTCAATGTTGAAGTCCCTGAGGGCAACTCCTGTATGACTGTGTCCCACTGTGCCACCACCTCTGCCAGGTCTGTCCTGCTGGTGGGACAGGACATATCCAGAGATGGTGATGGTGGTGTCTGAGACATTGCCTTGTAAGGTATGACCATGTCAGGCTGTTGCATGACTAGTCCGTGAGACAGGTCTCCCAATTTTGGCACTAGCCCCAAGATATGAGTAAGCACCATTTTGCAGGCTGGGCAGGGCTGTGTTTGCTATGTTTGATTGACATCATTGTTTGTCAACTGTTGCCCATTTTATTTTCCCAGGTTCTACTCACAGCCCTTCAATACCAGCCTTCCTCCAACTGGGTTTTGTCATGTTCGCATCCTTCTTTATCATCATCATCTGCATGTTTTCGTTCCAGGAGGCCTTTGTTCATCAAAACAAAATTAACATGAATATGTAATGCCAACTCTAAAACAAGTGAAGGAGGCTGAGTGATTAAAGAGCTGGCATTAGCAGGGTGAAGCAGGATCCCTGCCAGGAAAGTGTTGAGCAGGCTAATTAGCCCAGCAGAAATGTTCTCTTTATGAGAACATTGTACTTGATTCATGGCTTCAATATACTGGTGGCAGCAATTAAATTCAATTCCATGTAAAGACCATCATAAAAAGCGGTGATGAAGTTCTGTCTGCTCTTTAACTGCAGTTTCATTTATGTTCGATATCATAAGTTAGTGCTGTGTCTTTAAAACCCCTATACCATATTCATTTGCCTGTGATTGACAATAGGTTCATTAATAAATAAATGATAAACAGCAACGTCTGATCTCTGTGTATTTAACAATGAACCACTTGTTCCGATACACCATGAGAGAAGAAAAAGACTAATAGAACCATACAAGACCAGAAAAAGGCCCTTTAGCCCATTATGTTAATGCCAGCTCTTTGAAAGCCCTGTTCAATTCTGGCCTGGTCTTTAAATAAAGACTTAGCACTAAAAAGCAAGGAACAAGATTGAGGGCAGCAAGACCTGCAGATGCTGGAGTCAGGGATAACACAGGGTGGAACTGGAGGAACAGAGCAGGCCAGGCGGCATCAAAGGAGCAGGAAAGTTGATGTTTCGGGTTGGGACCCTTCTGCTGTTCAATAAGAATATGGTTGATCTGATTTTATGCTTAACACTATGTTCTTGGTTGGAATGGTGGCTCAATGGTTAGCACTGCTGCCTCCTAGCACCAGGGACCTGGGTTCAATTCCACCCTTGGGTAGCTGTCTGTGTGGGCTTCCTCTGGGTGCTCTGGTTTCCTCCCACAGTCCAAAGACGTGCAGGTTAGGTGGATTGGTCATGCTGAATTGCCTGTAGTGTTCAGGCATGTGTAGATTAGGTGGGTTATAGGGGGATGGGTCTGGGTGGCATGCTCTGAGGGTCAGTGTGGACTTGTTGGGTTGAAGTTTTCTGGCCATCCAGGAGATTTTACCATTCTTATCACCTGTCATGAGTAATAACTAATCTTTCTGGTCACATTACAAAGATGGCCACCAAGGCCAGGGTTGGGACTTGAACCTGAAGTCCTTGGGTTCAAAGGAAGGGAAACTACTCACCTGCGCCACACAATAAAATGTCACATTAACTGTAGAATCTTTTTCATAAGATGATTGAGGGAAAACCCTTTCTCTTAGCGTCTATCTTGCATTTGCCTTTGTCTGTCTGTTGCTCCATTGGTGATTGTATGTTTCACTGGTGTGGTTTGCAATGGGGCCTGCAGAATGGCTTCACGTTGTTCATTACCTTGGCACAGGCTGGCAGCTATAGAGGCCACATCAACAGCAGTGGCAGTGGAGGGATCACAGATACTGTCATCCTGAGGTGGGGCCTTGGCTCTCTTAGCTCTGGATTCTCTCTGGATCGGATCAGCTCAGACTATGTTTCCACTGATAGATCAGATTGGCTTTTGCTTATGCCACAATGGGCAGCCTCTTGGCACTGCACCAGGGCTGGGTGTGCTAGTGTGTTCATGGAGTTGGCCAACACTGCCACATCGAAAGGTTTAGGCTATAATCCAACCTGTAAATCTGATTGCAGCGCTGTGTTCCTCCTCCTGGCTGACAAGCAGAAGCTGAACTGGGAGAATCCTTCACGAAGCGAAGTACAGTGCTGGTGGGAGGCTGTGGAAGACCGTCTCCGGGACAGTTTGCTCTCGGTGGACTGGACCATGCTCAAGTGTTCAGTGGAAAACCTAGTTGAGTACGCCACCACCGTCACTGACTTCATGAGCAAATACGTGGAGGACTGTGTACCAAAGAAGTCAATCCAAGTGTTCCCCAACCGTAAACCTTGGATGAACCAGGAAACCGACTCCCTACTGAAGACCAGATGTGCAGCATTCAAGTCGGGTGACCCGGACCAATACAGAAAGCCCAGATATGACCTCCACAAAGCTATCAGGGAAGCCAAGTGGCAGTGTCGGACCAAGTTAGAGACCCAAACCCACCAAACAGACTCCCACTGCCTATGGTGAGGCCTAAACGACATTATGGGATACAAAATGTAACAGTGTAAGATAGCGGACAATAACACATCCCTCCCTGACATGCTCAATGCTTCCTATGGTCGGTTTGAGCAGAGTACCCCTGGCATGGCAACACCTGCCCTGACAGCCCCAGACACACCTGTTTCCTCTGTCATTGCTTCAGAAGTCAGATCGGTCTTCCTGGGAGTCAACCCAAGGAGAGCGACGGGCCTGGACGGTGTTCCTGACTGAGCACTCAGATCCTGTGCGGACCAACTGGCGGAGGTATTCACTGACATCTTCAATGTCTCCCTTCTACAAGCTGAAGTTCCCACCTGTTTCAAGACAACCATCATCCCAGTACCTAAGAAAGGACATGCAATGTGCCTTAATGACTACCGCCCAATAGCTCTGGCTTGAATAATCATGAAGTGCTTCGAAAGGGTGTTCATGGCCCACATCAGCCCCTGTCTCCCAACTTGCCTTGATCCCCTGCAATTTGCCTATCAATGTAACGGCCCACAGAGGATGCCACATGCCTAGCCTTGCACTCATCCCTGGAACATGTGGACAACAAAGACACCTATGTCAGACTCCTGCTCGTTGACTACAGCTCCACCTTCAACACCATTACTCCCTCCAGAATGATCTCAAATCTATGTGACCTTTGTCTTGGCTCCGCCCTCTGCAACTGGATCCTCAGCTTTCTGACCCACTGGCCGTAATCAGTGAGGATAGGGAACTGCACATCCTCCACAATTACACTCAACACTGGAGACCCCCAAGGATTTGTCCTCAGTCCCCTACTGTACTCCCTGTACACCCACATCTGTGTTGCCAAATTCCAAATGAATGCCATCTACAAGTTCACTGACAACACCACCATGGTGAGACAGATATCTAACGATGACGAGTCAAAATACAGAATGGAGATGGAGGACTTGGTGACGTGGTGCAATGAAAACAATTTGTCTCTCAACATCGGCAAAACTAAAGAGCTGACCATCGACTTCAGAAAGAAAGGAGGCGAACACGCCCCCACATACATCAATGGACCTGGGGTTGAGAGAGTAAAGTTCCTCAGAGTGAAGATAACAGACGATCTGTCCTGGATTAATCATGTAAATGCGACAGTCAAGAGGGTACAACAACCCGTCCTCTTCCTCAGGCAGTTCAGGAGATTTGGCATGTCCATAAGGTCCCTCACCAACTTCTACAGATGCACCATTGAAACCATACTGTCCGGGTGCATAACGGCCTGGTATGGCAACTGCTCTACCCAAGACCATTAAGAAACTACAGAAGGTGACGTGCACAGCCCAGACCATCACGGAAGCCAACCTTCCATCCATTGACTCTATTTACATGGCTCACTGCTGTGGAAAGGAAGCCAACATCACCAAAAACCCATTGCAGCTGGTAATGAGGTAACAAGGTGTAGAGCTGGATGAACACAGCAGGCCAAGCAGCATCAGAGGAGCAGGAAGACTAACTGGTAATAATGATCTCCCATAACATCATCCGTCAGGCAGAAGATGTAGAAGCCTGAACACGTGCAGAAACAGGTTCAGGAACAGCTTCTTTCCAGCCATTATCAGACTGTTGAATACACTCTAGCCTCAAATAATGTAACCTGCAATGTAACACGTATGGCTCTAAGTCTTTGTGATTTGTAGATGCTTTGGTTGCTATGATGTGCCTGTATCTCTTGTAAAGAAAGCTTTTCACTGCATTCAATTTAGACAATAAATCAATCAATAGAAATCAATCAATCAATCAATAAAGGGCATTATGGGAAATGCGGAACAGCTAGGAATGTGGAATTTAGTGGCAGAGCAAGTTCCACAGTCTACTCCTGCTCCGGTGTCTAGTCCGTTTGGGTTCTTGGGTAGAAATAATTAGAAGTAGAAAAATTACTGTTTTGTATCATATCAAAAATGTCAGTTTAATTTTCTAATGTAATGCATTCAGACTTCGCCAGTCAGCATCACTATATAATTGCTCTGTGTACTGAACCATGACGTTACATGTTGCTTCATCATGTCTGTGATAATTCATCGGAATATGCAAAATAATGGAATACTAAGAAAGGGAGGAAGCCGTTCAGCCTTCACCTAACTTCTGTTTGATCTTTGTTGATGTGTAATTCCACTGCAATTTTGTGCCTTGCTTCATACCCTGGATAGCCTTACGCAGCAAGAATCTCTCAATCACAGTTTTGAAAGGTCCACTTGCTCAAGAGACAGAGAGAGAGAGTGTGTCGGATTTCTTTTGTTTTGGATATCCTGCCGTTTGAAAGGATGCTATATCAATGCAATGTTCTTTCTTTTTTAATTGTCTTTGATCAGATACGTATCATTATGGTATTCAATAGTGTGCCTGAGCTGCTGGTTTTCATTGATCAGTGCTAATACAAAATTTATTTATTTTAGTATTGTGCTTTTGCATTCTTATAACATAAAAGACCAGCTTTTGATGGTAAACTATTAAAAGGTTGTCTGCATAGCGTATGCTGAAACACTTTACTGAGTCGAACAGATGCAGGAGACAGCTTTCTGTAACCACATTATTACTCATGTAACCTTTAGTGAGATGGGCTCTGCTAAAGGTTTTCACTGTCTTTATCTTCTTTCTAAGCTCAGATCAAGTATAGTATGGACCAGCCATGTTAGAAATTGATAATGTCACAATACACTCCTAGTTAAACTTTATATTGCAACTAGATTTACGATTGTGAAGCTGATACAATTTCCGCGCCAAACACACAGAATTGTACCTGCGCTGTTCAAATGAATAACTAATCAGGTATGTTATTCAAAAATATTGTAGGATTGTTGCGATCCCTAATTAATTCAAAATAACCAAATTAATGGCATGTCCCCAAATGAAGAAATTACCAGCAGGATAGTATGTTTTGTAACATTTACTTTAACAGGAATCAGAATCAATGTAAATCGAACATGAATTTACATGCACAATGATGCTTCAAATTTCACTTTAAATAGTTGATCCCTCAAACATGTGTCTTATATAATCACATCAGGTCCCTTCAGGATGTATGGGGTTACATAGCTACACCTACAGAATGGTCTTCTTTCTTACTGCAGCGTTGGTCAGGAGTCCTATTTCACTATAACTTTCACCTCCGAACTGATTTGATTCTTTTTGCTTTGATTTATTATTGCCGCATGTACCTAAGTACAGTGAAAATTCTGTTTTTCCAGTAGTATAGGCAGATCATAACAAACAAGGACATATGGATCATGGGTACTTAGACAGACCGAGGCAGACAGAAGATGCACAAAGCAAGATCAACTTTATTGGAAGTTAGAGAGTCCATTCAGCGGTCTCACAACTGCAGGGAAGAAGCTGTTCTTAAACCTTTTGGTGTGTGTGTTCAAGCTTCTGTATCTTCTTCCTGATCGAAGAGGTTGGAAGAGCTTTAGGTATTTAAGTACCATTAGTAGTGCTCACTTTTACAAATTCTGTTCCCCTCAGATCACAACAGTCCTGATGGTGTTGCTTCCCAGATTCCTTTTCACCCGACTAATCAATAGCATCTGCTTTTTGGTTACTCGGGATGTTAGAGGGTTTCATAGAATTAAGTGTGTATGTCTTGTGCTTCAATGATAATAAACCATGTCTGAAGGTAAGCCACATCTCATTATTGGTGTAAAACGAGTCCCAATAAGTAAACAAGTAAATCAGACGCACAGGAAAACAACACTTACAACTTCCTGCTCTATCACCTCCTCTCTCCCATCCAACCAATACTGATAATAAACTTCAAAAAAAAGCCTGGAACTAACAGTCTAATGATGACCAGGAATCCATTGTTAATTGTGAGGAAAGACTCATCTGGTTCACTAATGTCTTTTAGGGAAGGAAGCTTCCATCCTTACCTGGTCTGGCCTACATGTGTCTCAAAACGCACAACAATGTGGTTGACTCTTAACTGCCCAGCTAGCAATGCCCGCATCCCAAGAATTAATTTTTAAAATATCTATTCGCTTCAACTCAAAACCCTAATGCCTTACTCTCTGGAATTGCACCATAAACACTTCAGCTTTGTCAAATCTCTCTTTGCCTTCAGAACACTCTTCAAAGCCTAAAACTGTGACTTCGCTGATCTTTCTTGGGTCTGTAATTAAACTTTTCCGTTCTGCCAGGTTACTTCAGCTTAAAAGCTGTTATTTTTTCCTCTGTTTCAGCGTGTGGATCGTATAATAGTCAAGATGTTGGGCAGAAGTTTTCTTTTAGATCTCTGACCTTGCCAATCTTGTACCAGCAAATGAGAGGCAAATGAGAATCTCTCTGAGCCCTCTTGCTTTTCAGTCCTTATCTGTAACAATACTTGAAGCCATTTAAATATTCTGGAATGACCTTTGTTCAAACACAGATTCTGCCCAAATATCAGAAGTTACGGCCATCACAGCATGCCTTGTATTGAAAGTAGAGGAAAGAAATTAATATTTCATTGACTTCTGAACTTTACAATTTTCTATTTAAATATTGAAATAAATAAAACTCACGATTTGAAGTTTGATGTGGTTACAGCTGTTTAGCTTGAAAACTCTTGCAAAAATCTTTATAAATATTCTTGTGCCATCCAACTCCTTTGCCTCCTTCAACATTCTTTCCTCACTCCCTTCCGTAACAGTTAAATCCTGGAAAACGCAGGTCCTGTAAACATAGGGCTCGTACACATAAGATAGTCGTTAATAAAAGCATGAGGGAATTCAGGAGCAATGTTTTTATCCAAAGAGTCATCAGGACATGGGATTCTCTGGGACAAGGTGTAGTTGATGCACAGATGCAGTAAAAAAGAGAGGCTGGAAAAATTGCACTGAGATTGAGGGATAGAGACTGAAGGATATAGGAGTGAAAGAGAGGGAACGCTCAAGTGGAGCTTAAACACCAAACTAGAGCATTTGGCCTGAATGACCTCTTTCAATGTTTTACAATAAATATTGATGGGAACACAGTGATGTTAACAGCGTGGGTTCAATTCATACTCTGAGTGGGCTAGATCTGATGCTTGCTCCATGCCCCAACCCCTGACAGGGGAAGATAATGGCAAACCATCGCTGACAAAAACTGCCACTGAAACTGGCTGAAGAATGAGAGATTGAGCCAAAGCTGCGCTTGGACAGAGGCCACATCAAATGTAATGCAATGCAGTGTCTCTGTGTTCTCCAGAGCCGCTCCCCGCTCCTCGATAGATAGTGCAGCCATGCCACAGAACAGGCTTCAGTGACCATCAAGACAACAGGCCCAACTTCAGCCCCCATATTGGCAAGTCATTTGTGTGTGGGCACCATTGGCAGTGAGGGGGCTCACTGTGAGTGTGTGGCACCATTGACAGTGAGGGGGCTCACTGTGAGTGTGGGCACCATTGGCAGTGAGGGGTCTCACTGTGAGACTAGGAACCATTGGCAGTGAGGGGTCTCACTGTGAGACTGGGCACCATTGACAGTGAGGGGTCTCACTGTGAGACTGGGCACCATTGGCAGTGAGGGGTCTCACTGTGAGACTGGGCACCATTGGCAGTGAGGGGTCTCAGGATTAGATAACAACTCCTCCTTCCAACTATTCTGCATGGACATGCTCAGAAACAGTCAAAGCCATGCCTGAAAATTGAAGAAACAAGTATTTGAGGTCCACGACAGATCTTCCTCTGCCATTTTCTTAGTTTTCAGAAAGAAAATGGGCACCTGGTAAATGAACATCCCCATCGCCCTCCCCGTGACTGATTAACTTGATGTCTGATGCTGTAAATGTGTGTGAGCTTTTAACGCTTGTGTGAATCCCATTATGTTGGGCATCACGTAATTGTAACATTGAACAAGCCTCTAAGGGACTTCTCTGGATAAAGCATGAGTGTAGTCAAACAAGCATGGGGCTGGATGAACACAGCAGGCCAAGCAGCATCATAGGAGCAGGAAAACTTGACGTTTCGGGCCTAAACCCTTCCTGCTCCTATGATGCTGCTTGACCTGCTGTGTTCATCCAGCCCC
>JAHRHZ010000274.1:34887709-34901057 GCA_024137785.1 Ginglymostoma cirratum
GACTCGAGTGGGCCCAGTGTGGACTTGAGTGGGCCCAGTGTGGACTCAAGTGGACCCATTGTGGACTTGAGTGGGTCCAGCACAGACTCGAGTGGGCTCAGTGTGGACTCGAGTGGGCTCAGCACAGACTCAAGTGGGCCCAGTGTGGACTCGAGTGGGCCCAGTGTGGACTTGAGTGGGCCCAGCACAGGCTCGAGTGGGCCCAGTGTGGACTCGAGTGGGCCCAGTGTGGACTCGAATGGGCCCAGTGTGTACTTGTGGTGGAAGATTCCAGTAAGATGGCGGCAAAAGAGTTACAGAGGGGCAAGCATGGGCATTGTATTGGTGGTATTGGCAGTTACATTGGCAGAGATGATGTTGGCGAGGTGGCGAAAGAAGGCACCTGAGGATTAGCGACTTCGATGTTGGGTGCGCCTGGCACTGGTGGCAGCAAAGAGGTGGCAGAATGGGCCTCACAGCGTTGTCCGTGGAGGAGGCAACATCTGCAGGCGCGTTGTAATCAGAGAATTTGGGCTTCAGCTGCAGCGATGCGGTAGGCCCAATGCGGTACGCTGGAATAGACTATGACGTAGGGGCGTTGCTGGGCCCAGAGCCCGTTACGGAGACCACCCCACCCCACCCCAAAGTCACATGGATCACAAGAAAGGAGGAAGAACTCTGTTTTTCATTCTGTTTAAGTCTTGTATCTTAATTTCAGTCTTGCACCTTAATATCTTCAAGTCAAAATGGCACTGGAGCATGGTCACATTTTACACTTTGCACTGTATTTATTTGGTAAATACAAGTAATAGTAAATCATTCAATTCAATGCAGTTCAGCGTGCAGGACTCAAGCTGCTGTTTACGCAGTTTAACACCAACACAGTGCAGCAGGGCACGTGTTGAACTCCATGGTTACCTGTAATGGGTCTGGGAACCTTGAACATGGCCGTACGGAAGGGCAGAAAGGTGGAGACAAAGAAGGAGAGTAGATTTAATCACTTGTCCATTTGAGGGCAAAGTTGAAAATTCTACCAACAGTCCTCCCTCTAGCCGAGTGCCCGTCCATGTCCCACACAGCCCTACTGTCATCCTCAAGTTTATCAGATTAGGCCTTTCTGAGTCTGTGTACTCTGGTCAGACCTCTCAGGAATATTTCATTCAGCAGTAATCCCTCATTTAGGACATGTTCCCAGAAAACAACGTATTGATAAAATCCTGAAACAAATAACAACTCTCGCAGCACGTAGTGCAAAATAACGAATAACCAAGGAGCAGGAATAGGTTGATCTGATCAAAGATTCATAGAATCCCTACAGTGTGGAAGCAAACCATTCAGCCCACTGAGTCCACACCAGCCCTCTGAAGAGCATTGCACCTAGACCCATCATCCCCGTGTCTGAGTGGGCTTCCTCTGGCTGCTCTGGCTTCCTCCCACAGTCCAAACATATGCAGGTTAGGTGCATTGGCTGTGCTAAATTGCATTGAGTGTCCAAGGATGTGCAATTAGCCATGGGGAATGCAGAGTTACAGGGATAGGCAAGGGGGATGCATCTGGGTGGGATGCTCTTTGGAGGTTCAATGTGGACTTGATGGGCTGAATGGCCTGCTTCCACATTCTTCCTGAGCCAGAAAATCCCTTGAGCTCACTCTATGCTTTAACGCTACAGTTCCTCATCGCCAACATACAAGACAAATATTGAATGTAGTCATTCAACCAGGCAACTGTAGCCAATCTCTCATTAATCACTCCCTTTCAATACATCACTCCGCATTACATACTCTGCACATCATTTATCACAACTTATGTATTTCACTGACAGTTACCAGTTAACAGACAATGAGGTGAAAATAATGATTAAAGTCTCAATCATGTCACTCATTCCAGTTTATGAGAAAGCAACAATAAAAAATCGATCAAAGCTTCTTGCAGTGTCATCTTGAAGCAAGGGACTGGTAGTGAGTTTCCCATCAGTCATTTTACATTTGGCTCACTTCAAAAAGCAATAATGCATTCATTTCCAATGACCTTTTCTTAAATGGATCTTGAGTGTCTAAAGTGATAACAGAAGGCCTTGAAACAATTTGGTTTCAAACATAATTAAGAAGCTGGTAATATTCATATTACCCTGAAAACAAAAAAAGGTCATTTATTAAGATTAACTGTTCATCTTTTTGAAAGTTCCTGAACATGCTGATAACAGTTTTTCTTCAAAAGTTTTTAAAAAATTCTTTTGCAGGAAAATAAACAAATTAAATAACATGGTGCTTGCAGAGCTACTTTAGGTGCTGAAGGGAAAGGCTGCATTAAAACTGTCCTCATTTGGCCCTCACATTCCATTCTCTATAAACCAGCAATTAGCCCAAACCCTTCCACCATCACCTCACTCACACTAAATCCTGTTCTCCCATCCCCTGCGTACTCACTGACCTGCAATGCCATCAGATTACCTCCATTTGAAAATTCTCATCATTAAACGCCCTCCAAGGCCTTGCTCTTTTGTAATTTTTCTTTTCATGATGGTGGCAGAATAACAGTGCAACGTGTGGGCCCCTCAGCCCAGAGTTCATCTACTCCATCTACTTTATCGTTTTTTTTCTCTGCTTTTTTTAAATGTTCCCATTCATTATTGAACCTTACCTTCTTTTAACGACTTTGGCGAAAGGCATCTTCTCCCGGCCCAGCCCCAGTGGCTTCCAACAGCCTGGAATGGTGGTATAGGCCTGGTGCCAGGCAGGGTGGTCTCCTGGTGTGGCAGTCTTGTCCAAGAGGGGCAGCTGTGGCCTGGAGTGGCGTTCTTGTCCTGGTGTTGAGTTCTTTCCCTGTTGTGGAGGTCTACTTTGGCAGCTTCTGGTTATGCCAGCAGCTTGGCATCAAAGCCTAGTCCTGGCTTCGGAGGCAGCTCTGGGTTTTCCAATAACCCACCATGAAGGTCTAGTCCTGAAGTCGAGGTCTCATCTTGGCGGAGCAGATTTGGCCCTGCATGGTGGTCTCGGCCCAGTTTTCCAGTATAACATGAACCCAGGAGTCGTTAATTGAACTGTGATGACCTATTACTTTTTCTTTCTTATTTGTGACTTCTGTCATTAGCTTAAGTGCCGTGGTATGGCTATTTATAAAACTTTTCAGTTTTTTAAATTGTAAAAATACATATGACAATTAATTATGATTCTATTCTGTTCTATTTCCTCGCTTTATGGAATTTTGAAATTGGTGCACTGTTCAATCTCTGGTCTTTTTGTGCACCTTCAGCTGTGACTGGCCTGATCTCTGGAATCCCTTTCCTCAGCCTCTCCACTTTCCTCCAATCTTCTCCTTTAAAATGCCCCTTTACAAGCCCCCGACATCTATCAGGTGCCAAGGTTTCTCTGCGACCACAATTTACCCTCCTGGCGGATCGAATATAGCGCGAGGCTATACATTTTGGTAGGAAGAATTGACGAGCTGAATATTATTTAAATGGAGAAAGACTGCAGAACGCTACAGAACGCTGGGATTTGGGAGTCCTTATCCATGAATCAGAAAAAGCTAGTATCTGGGTTCAGCAGGTAGTAGGGAAGGTGTAGTGATTGGAATGAGGTTGGCCAGGTGGATCTCATTGAGTATGAGTTCCCTGATTGGGGCTGTTAACCTGGGTCAATCAGGGAGTCCTGGATGACAGATATAAACAGGAGTCTCAGGGATTGTCCTCACTCTGGGAACTGGCTCTGAGCTGGCTAGTCAGAGCCCATGTACTTTGCACGTGTAAATAAAGGGGTACAGGATATCGGCCTCCGTGGAGTTTTCTCAGAAGGCAAATGGAATGCCAGCTTTTATTTGGAAGGGGAATGGAGTATAAAAATAAGGACGTCTATTTAAAAGTGTACAAGGCACTAGTTAAACCACGGCTGGAATACTGTGAACAGTTTTTGTCTCCTTACCCTAGAAAAGATACGCTGGCACTGGAGGCAGTTCAGAGATCCCAGATATGGAGGGACTGTCTTATGAGAGGTTGAGTAGCTTGGGTCTGTACTCATTGGAGTTTGGGAGAGTATGAGGTGAGCTTATTGAAACTTACAAGATTTGTAGGGGATGTTGTAAGGTAGACAAGAAGAGGTTGTTTCACCTTATGGGAGAGCTTAGGTCTAGAGGGCATCATTTTAGTGTAAGAGGTCCCCAACTTAGGACAGAGATGAGAAGGAATTTCCTTTCTCAGAGGGTAATGAATCTGTGGAATTCTTTACTACAGAGGGCTGTAGGTGCTAGGTCATCAAATACATTCAAGGCTGAGGTAGGCAGACTTTTAATCAGTAAAGGAGTCGGGGTTATGGGGAAAAGACTGGAAAACGGAGTTGAGGATCATCAACCACGATCTAATTGAAAGGTGCAGCAGACCCAGTGGATTGAGTGGCCTACTTCTGCTCCTAAGTGTTCTGGTTTTATAATTCTGGTCTTATCATTTCATACCCTGCCCCCATCCTTTGGCTCACTGCCTTCTCCAGGGGCCTAATAGCCTCGCCCTATTGAGGCTCTGAACTGCCCTCATTGTCCCTGCTCCAACCACACCTGCTGACGTCAATGGGACAAGGGAGCTGCTGGCCATTCGATCAGCTCGATGACCATTACCTGGCTGTGGATGAGCTAGCAAAGTGGATGGACTTGCCCTGGCCCTTTAACCCCTGGTTTGAGGACACATCCCAGTGTTAAATGCAGACCATATGTCAGATATATCACTGCAGTCTGCCACACCTTTCTCTGTGCATGGGCGAGTTTACTGTCACAAGTACAAATGTTTGCAAAGCTCAAAGGGCATGAACACCACCATATGGCATGCTTTGGCAATGGCTGGTGCCAGTGCCTGTTGAAGTCACTGTAGCCCTGAAACTGTCCATTCCAGCAATCAACGGTTGCCTGTGGAGCATTGCACAGAACCAGAGCAGACCATTACAACTCAGAAAAGCACAACACTGCAGAGGCTGGAAATCTGAAACAAACTTGGGGAATGCTGGAGGTCTGGCTGCATCTGTGGAGAGGGAACCACGGTTACCATTTCAAATCTGGTGTGACTTTTCTTCAGAACTCGTTACGTTACGAGTTTCCTGCTTTTGTGTGCAATATTCAGTTGCGTGATGTTCTCACGAGTGCTATGCATGTTATTGATGCACCCACCCTGGAGTATCGGTTATGACTATTTGCTGTACAGGTCTCTCATGGCTTCCAATGCACTTTGAACAGTCCATATTGGGATGGCATTGTAGCTCAGTGTTTAGTACTGCTGCTTCATGGTGCTACAGACCTGGGTTCAATTCCACCCTTGGGTGAGTTTTCACATTCTTTCCATGTCTGCATGGGTTTCTTCTAGGTGCTCCAATTTCCAATGTGCAGGTTAGGTGGATTGGTATGGTGATTGCCCATTGTGTCCAGGAATTTGTAGGGTAGGTGAGTTAGCCCTGAGAAATGCAGGGTTACTGGGAATAGGCAGTGGGGTGGGTCTGAGTGGGATGCTCTTCCAAGAGTGAGTGCCGACTCATCGGGTCGAATGGCCTGCTTCCACACTATAGGTATTCTATACATGCTCAGTAGGTTCCTGTAACAGCCAGGTCCAAACATGTATTAAATTGAAGTAACCGCAAAAGGCCATTCGTCCCATCAAGGTTGTACCTCTTCCATCCCTCTTGATCTCACTAGCAATAAATCCTTCTATTTCTTTCTCCATCCTGTATGGATCTAAGTTTACCTTCAGTGCACCTTTACTTTCAGCTCAAGAGTCTTCCCCTTTTCCTTTGTAGACTTCGCTTATCAACTTGTTCAGGCACACCTCTGGAGTAGGTGGCCCTGCAACCTGGGCCTCCTGGCTCAAAGGTAGGGATGCTACCACTGTGCCACAAAAGCCCATTCTATACAGCTCAAGTAAGCCCTGTGATAGCACATTTCACACAATTACCAATCACTGAAATAGGAGGTTACTGCCAATGAAATGTGGTCAGTGGATCTTGTCACTTAGCTCTGTACCAACAGCTCCAGGATTATGTCCCACTCACAATGCGATGGCCATGGATAGTCCTTATAGAAAGACTGTAAAATCCATCATTTTACCTTCATTCCTTATGTTCCTGAAATATGCTATGTACATCTGTAATGGTGTGTAAAATCTTTTTTCTTTATTTTCTGTTTTTTATACCTAAGGTTTGGACCTAGATACATTGTACCTAAGATGGCGCAGTGTGTTGGTGACGTTGTACACGTATCACCGAACTTGTAACTTGAATACAGGACAATAAACCTAATCCTACTTCGAATAAACCTGGATGGTGTGCTCATAATGGGGTCAAACAGGTTGTTTTTCAATCAGCAGATCCTTCAAATGTGCCTGCTGCAGCTGGGAAGAACAGTGCTCTGTCACACTTAATAGGGAGGATTATCCCGCAAGCTGCAGCCTCCAGGTCACAGGCTAGCAAATAGGACCAGTGCAATGGAGACAGACAAAAGCATGGGCTTTTGTGTGCATCAACAGACACGGGAAAACCTCTAAAACAATATACCATTAGCAAATCGCTTCCTGTGATTTTTCTACCTGGTTCGCCGTTATCTACACGTGACTCAAAAGGCATTCTGAGAAGTGCCATGCAGGTAATTATGATGTATAAATTGGCGTAATGGAATATTGAGTGTTTATCAACCTGGACCCTGTGCTCAGTGCAATAATGTATTTAATTGCCTCATCGATTGGTGTGATTGTGATGACTAAATGTTTGATAACTCTATAGTGCTTGGCATTAACACTTCCTCATTAATTGCCAGAAATAGACATGTTGTCTAACTGTAAATGAACACTTCCTGTCACACTGAGCTGAGAATTGATTCCCTAAGTGCCACAATTTTGTATGAATCCTGATGCATTGAATGTTTCGCAGTCTGAGCAGGAATAAATCACCAATCAGGTACCCACTGTGCACAGCAAGAAGGAATCACAGTACTGAGGCAATAATGCCCCGAAATATTGAATGGAACAGTCTGTGCCGTGTGGTGTACAGACTCTATTCAACTGCCAATGGCCAAGTGGAAACCATAGTTAATAAAAGGGGAACAGATACCAAACAAGGAAATGATCCTGTTTGAAAATGAATCAATTCAGTGTCATTTGATGAAAGTGGCAAGGCAGTTGGAGCCTAAATCATGTGCCAATGGGTTCAAATTCTAATGATTCCACGGTCTTTTGGAAGGGCAGTCAGCTGAAGAAAGTTGATGCATGACCTTCACGCAGCAAACATTTACTCATTGCTACAAGAACAAAACAAATTAGAGGAGATAAATAGTTTACAAATTGTGAATCCCTTTACAAATCAAAGAATCAAGCTCTCTTCCATGGGTGGACAGAATTATTAGGAAGATGAACACAACTGGACCGTAAGGCCATAAGGAATAGGAACAGGAGTAGACTGGACCGTGATGCCCAGTGGCTGTAGGAGTCAAGAACATATCTGAACTGACCGCAAGACTCCTACGGCACTGGGCGTCAGAGTAGCACACAAACCTACATCAACCCTACGCCAACTGCCAACAAGAACCAAAGACCCCTTACCCGCTATGGACAGATCCAACGTAATATACACGATTCCATGCAAGGACTGCGACAAACATTACATTGGACAGACAGGAAGAAAACTGGTTATGAGAATACATGAACTCCAACTAGCAACAAAAAGACACGACCAATACTCACTCGTCCCCATACGTACAGACAAGGAGGACCACCAGTTCGATTCGGACAGCGTCACGATCCTACTTCAAGCCAAACAGAGACAAGCACGGGAATTCCTACAGGCCTGGTTCTCCACCATGAAGGCCATCAATAAACACATAGAATTAGATCCTGTATTCAAACCACTGCAAAGAAAAATCAGAAATGAGGTAATCAACTCCAACGGACACCAAAGTTTAAATATAAGGCGGGAAAATACAACAATGTTTCATCGGAGGCTGCAGTGATGATGTTACCCAGCGGGATAATGAAATGTCTGCAAACTAATGAACCAGCTCGGCGAGCCAACCAACCTCAACATCCACAAACCGAGCTACAAATCTACTCAAGAATATTAGTTGCTATACTTAGTTAGAATGTCCCTACTTTGAACATGCCACTCCACATCTTTACCTTCTCTAAAAGTGATGATTGATGTTCCAATGGATTCTTCTATTTATATACTAATGTACAGGATAGTGATCTGTGTTTGCCAGTTCTCTAGTACAGTTCTTCCTTTCCTCGCTCCTCAGAGTTTCAATGACATGTAACTGTTGATGTTAGATTTCTAACATCACGTCCATCACTAACATGTCCAGTCTTGTTATACTACAGCTTGCTTCATCAATAAACTAGCTTTGACTGAAATGGTGGATCTGAACTCATTGGTGATGACAGTACTCTCCTACCTAATCCTCCCATATCCACCCCATCCCACAATCTCTTTGGGTTTACAATGAGATTAGATTTCAGCGCTCATCCATCTAGCCCCCTGGCATCCTTAGATATGAGCTGTCCCCCTTTCAGACAGCAAAGAGTTAAAGCTTGGAAGGTTTGTGGGACAGGAGCAAGAAACAGATGAGGATGAGGAAGAAATTGACAAGGAAGGATTAGTGTCAGACCCTCTCACACTGTCAGCCACCAGCTCAGGTACAGACACTGAAAGGATGTCAGAGAGAAGCTGGGATTTGACTATGGTCAGAGAGGGGCCTGTAGGGAGGCCAGGGCACAGGGGTACTGTGGGGTGCCAATTCAATGTATGGCAGAGGACTCTGACCAGGACTTCATTGTGATAAAGTTTGATGGGTGACTCACTGAGATGCTTAGTACATTGTGAGGCCTGGCAGTGTTGACTGGAAAGGGACATGGTGGAGTCTAGCCCCTTCCTGGCACAAGGATTTGTGTAGAGCATGAGGTCCATTCTTTATTGTGTTGTGGATCCAATGGTCAGGCAGGATGTGCTGGCTGATGTTTCAACTCCCATTGCCACAAATTGAAGACACCGAGCTGTGATTTTACATCAGCGCCAACTGTTGCTGTTATCTCTTGTCCAAACAGGTGCCAGCCTTTGCTGAGCTCCCAGACTGGTGTTCTTGCACCTTAAGCTGATCAGGGGCACCCTGCAAGGAGATCTCTGCCAGGGAAAGTCCATTGTCTTCCACAGTGACCAGGGTCACATTGAGTCTGAGCACACAGACAGGCAGGCATGCTGCCTCAGAAAGGTGGCCAACATCATCAAAGACCTATTGCACTCCAGTAATGACCTCCTACAACTTCTTCCATCAGGAAATGTAGAAGATGTAGAAACCTGAACACATGCACAAACAGGTTCAGGAACAGCTTCTCTCCGGCCTTTATCAGACTGTTGAATATACTCTAGCCTCAAATAATGTAATCTACACCGTAACCCGTATGGCTCTAATATTTTTAATCTGTACATTCTTTGCTTGCTGTGGTCTGCCTGTGCAGCTCGTA
Organism: Ginglymostoma cirratum; assembly: GCA_024137785.1. Taxonomy (NCBI): domain Eukaryota; kingdom Metazoa; phylum Chordata; class Chondrichthyes; order Orectolobiformes; family Ginglymostomatidae; genus Ginglymostoma; species Ginglymostoma cirratum. The sequence goes on from JAHRHZ010000274.1 coordinate 34,897,164, forward strand.
AACAAAGCTTTTCACTGTATTTTGGTACATGCGAAAATAAGATCAATCAATCAATGCATACAAAGAAGACAGCTAGTGTGTAGGTCTAGCAAGAAATTAGGAAGAAAAATGGCATGTTGACATTGTTGTAAAGAAATTGAGGAACAGGAATGAAGAAATTTTGTTATAAATGTACAGGGCTTTAGTTGAGATTACATCAAGAGTGCTCTGTGCAGCTTTGGTCTTCATCACTAGGGAGGATATTCATGAAGGGGTTACAGTGAAAACTGAGTGTTAAATAGATTGGATTCTGGGACAAGGGTCTTGTCCCATGATGAGAAGGTGTAAATGGAACCTATATTCTCCAGGGTTTAATAGAGTGACAGGTCATCTCATTGAAACATGAAGGACCCTGAAAGGGTTTGATTAGATTATCACTGAGAGATGGTTTCAGCCTGGCTTTGGAGGACACTGTCTCAGGATAAGACATTAATCACTTACGACTGAGATGAGGAGAAAATTCTTCACTTAAGGTTGTGGCCGCTCGATGGTTGAATAAATTTAAGGCTGAAATGGGCAGATTTTTGGAGTCTCAGGAAATGAAAGGACTGCAGAGGGCTGTAGAGGCCTGGCCCATTGAACAAGCTCAAGACTCAGACATATAGATTTGAAATCTGTAAGGGAATCAAGAGTTATGATGAAAAGGAAAGAAATGAAAAGTGGAGTTGATAATTGTCAGATCAACCGTGATCCTACGGATGGCAGAACAGACTCAATGGAGCTTAATGGCCTATTTCTGCCCTTATTATCACATCGTCTTATGAGAAGCAGTTGGTATAGTGAAACTGAAGCAGAATGCAGCCAGTTTCTGTATTAAATGGCAGAGTAGACTTTTAGTGCCACATAGTCTCCTCCAGCTGCTGTGTGTAATCTACATTCATATTCAAAACAAATTTGTTTTTTTTGAAATCTGGTTCAAAAATGGTCAGTGAGGATTTGCCTTTTTCAGGAGCTGCTCTTCATCTTTTGATTTCAGGCTTATCTCGGAATGCGTTGTTTTGTCATGTGAGTGACTCTGAGAGTTAATGTTCTTTCACCTGCTTGCTGTGCGTTCCCCTCTCAGGAATTCGCAAACACTTTCCTGAATCAATTCATGCTCCAGTGAGACCCCTGAAGGGTGCACTTATGAATGGGGAACAGAACATGATTAGCCGACTGCTTTTCCTCAGCACAGCCTACTTCACTAGAATTGACTGCTAATTAAGTATAGGGGAAAGGTATGCATTGGCATGTTCTCTCTGTCGATGGCATTTAAGCAGCATTACCTCATGGCTGGTTTGTCCTCAAGTCCTTGGGATTTGTGATCCCTACTGGAGAAAACAGAGGAAGAATTTAATCAACTTGCAAGGAGAATTCTTTAGGATGCAGATAAAACTATTAGGTTAGAGAGCGACAATATCTACACAGAGAGAGAGAGACATTGCGCAGGACTTTGCTGAATGTGAGTGTGAGATCTGGGGGGGAGGTTTCGGGAGTGAGGTTTGTAATTGCTCCTTGAGACTCCATTCTCGCCTTTAGCCTGGTGCGAGGCACTCCTTCCCATGGTTTGACAAAAGCAGTGAGAAATGTTGTGTCCATCTATAACATCACCAACCACCCCCACTTGCCCTCAGAAAAATGTAGCAGGAGGCATCAGAAGGCAGTGGTAATGCCTGACACAAACCTTGTTTAACTAAGACTCGATTTTAAATTTCTCATCCTCAGGTTCAAATCCCTTGCTCTGTAACTTCCTCTAGGGAAACTGTTGGTCCATCTCTGGCCTCTCATGCATCACCCAATGGCAGCTGCAGAAGCTGTAAGCTCTCCATCTCCCTCCCTGAGACTCTTTAACCCTCTTTCAAGGTGCCCCTAAAATCTAAGCCTTTCCACAGGGCTTTGATCTCCTGACCAAAAGTTACCTTTAACTCACTATCTACCGCTTGTACTGCGAAGTATTTTGGGAATTTCACTGCATTGTTCACTCTGTTTTTTTTAAAAATTAATTCACGAGATGTGGGTGTCGCTGGTTGAGCTGGCATCTATCACCCAAAGCAGTTAAGAATCATCCACGTTAGGTTTAAGTGGGCCTGGAGTCACGTGTAGGCCAGACCAGGTAAGGACAACAGTTTCCTTTCCTAAAGGATATTAGATGGAGTTTTTCCTAACTACTGTCTCACAGTCATCATAAGATTCTTAATTCCAGATGGTTATTGAATTCAAATTCCATCATTGATGGGGGGATTCAAACCTGAGTTCCTAGAACATTACCTGGGGGTCTCTTGATTAATAGTCTAGTTATATTCCCACTGCTTCCTCTCACAGTGTCCTTAAAACTGGAAACTCTGTAGGTCTGGGAGTCAATTCTTGGAGGTGCTTGGAGGCCTTCTGTGTGACTCAACTTTCAAACGGAGATGGTAGGTTTTCTCCAAAAGTGCTACCTTGAGCTGTTCAGTGTTTCCTTCTGCCATTTCCTACCTATTGTTGCACATTTTCTCTGTGTCCATGATTTTGCTCTCCCGTCATCCATATCCCTCTTTGGGATTATTTTTGTTTTGTAAAATTCACTCCTGGGTCACATGAAAACTTTTGCAACATATCCTTTTATTTAAGGCTTAAAAAATAAATCCTTGCACATGACATGGGAATCCCTGGCTGGGTCAGCATTTATTGCCCATCCCTAATTGCTCTGGAGATGCTGAGATGTTTTCTTAAATTCCTGGCGTGGGGACACCCACAACGCCATTAGGGAGGGAATTCCAGATTTTGACCCAGCGACAGTGAAGGAATGGCGATGTATTTCCAAGTCAGGATGGCGAGTGGGTTGGAGAGGTCTCCATGTAGCTGTTGATCTTTTCTGGTACAGATCATTGGCTTGGATGGCACTCCCAAAGCTGAATGGGTGAGTTTCTGCGTACATCTTGTAACTGGTGCTTACTGCTGACACCATGTTTCAGCATTTTAGAGTGCAAATATTGAATGGATTTCGTGCCAATTAAGCAGGCCTCTTTTTCCTGGATGTTATTAAGTTTCTTGAGTGTTGTTGGAGCTGCCCCCATCCAGGCAAGTGGGGAGTGAAAATTTTACACTCCCTGACTTGTGCCTTGTTGATGAACAGATTTTGGGGAGTCAGGAAGTGAGCAACTTGCTGCAGGATTCCTAGCCTCTGACCTGCTCTTGTAGCCATTGTATTTATGTAGCAAATCCAGTTCAGTTTCTGGTCAATGATGACTACCAGGATATTGATAAGTTAGAGGATGAATGGCCTCCTGCTTCTATGTCCCCATGGCAAGAAGAATGTTAAATCGCTAGAAATTAGAGGGACACTGATTTTATTTTACCACTGTAAAGATTTAATCATGCAATCCTACATGAGATTATCTGCTGACACCTCCAAAGTTTTCTCTATACGTGTTCCTGCCAGTATAGCCAGTGACCTCAACCGTCCTGTTCGCTTGTATATCTTGTGATTACTTTGGGCGTTGCCACGTTTGTTACTGGCAAGGCGTAAGAGAAAGTTTGCATCCAATCTGTGTGGTGGGACCATCTCAAACAGGTTTGATGAGAGCCACTCCCCCACCCTCGGGCCATCGGTCAGACGGGATCTGTGCCTCTTGTACAGGATGTGGAAACTTTCGGAGGGAGTTTCAGTAAAAAAGAAAAACTTGGAGACAACGGGAATTGGAACCCTTACTGTAATTCATTTGTCCTCCTTGCTTCTATTTTGAGTTCCGACTTACTTTCAAGTGGTCACAACAAATGTTGCAAGGTTAACGTGTGAATTTTAATGCCTCCTTAAAGAAGACAATTGCAATGAGAAGCAGAAATAACAAGATGTAGAGCTGGATGAACACAGCAGGCCAAGCAGCATCAGAGGAG
>JAHRHZ010000274.1:34907411-34925728 GCA_024137785.1 Ginglymostoma cirratum
TTATTGTTTACTTTCTGTTTAAAAATAAAGTTTGCAGATAGTGAACTGAAGGGGTATGTTCACACATTAGAAGGTGGCACCTCATAAGCAAACTTCTAAAAATGTGGTCTTTGTTTTATCAGAATGAAATGATTGGACATTGCACAAATATAAAATTAATCTTCTGAGCCAGAGAAGTTTTTCGAAGTAGTTTAAAAAGTTGGTAAAAACCCAGTACCATCTCATTACAAGGTGTGAAACGTTTGAAGGTCTTTGCAGTGATATTGCAGCAAATAAAAGGGGATATTCACATCAGTTCAGTGATTTTTGGGTGGTTACTATCTGAGGAGAAATATGCAATCGCTGATGTGTGGGACTCCAGAGACTGACGTCTGTTTTATATGAGTAACAATGGCAAACATTGATAGATTAATTTTCCTGTAGCAAATCCTGATCATATTTGTACAGGAAAGCTAGAATCCCATTTAACTTATTCTCTGAAGCCTTCATGCCAGATCTGAATTTTGGATATTTCAAGTTTGACTCTGATGCTTTAATTACTGAGAAGATTTGATCAAATGAGCAGCACAGCTCCATTCAGTTGTAGCATTAATTACAGTCAATGTATTAATACTGAATAATACAAAGATTGAGACTTCCCTCTTAAAACAATTTTGAGAATTGTGGTCTTGCTATCACATGGTCTGCTATTACATGCAACCCATTGTTAACCACTAATGTTCTGGGGACCTAGGTTCAGATCTCACAACAGCAAACGATTCAATTCAAATTCTATAAAAAAAATCTGGAATTAAGAGGCTAATGGTGACCATGAATCCATTGTCGGTTGTCTAATGTCACCTGGTTCACTGATGTCCTTTAGGGAAGGAAACTGCTATCCTTACCTGGTCTGGCCTACATGCGACTCCAGACCCACAGCAATGTGGTTGACTCTTAACTGCCCTCTGGGCAATTAGGGATGGGCAACAAATGCTGGCCTAGCCAGTGATGCCCTCATCCCATTAATGAATAAAAGACTAATAGTCCCCATTTGTAGCTATTCATTCTCCTAGGCTAACTGTTATCCACTCCTTTGTCTGTCCACAACAACAAAAACAGAATTTGCTGGAAAAGCTCTGCAGTTTGGGCAGCATCTGTGGCGAGAAATCAGAGTTAACATTTTGGGTCGAGTGAACTGGAGTTCTGAGGAAGGGTCACTCAACCCAAAACATTAAATCTGATTTGTCTCCACGGGTGCTGCCCGAACTGCTGAGCATTTCCAGTAATTTCTGGTTTTGCTTCTGAAATCACAAGCTTTTGGAGTGCTGCTTCTTTGTTGTGTGACTTCTAACCTTATCCACCCTAGTCCATCACTGACACCTCTACATCATAACTGCCTCTGAATTGAGCAACCCGATAGGGCTATTTCAGAGGCAGATAAGAGTCAGGATCTGGAGTCGCACGTAGGCCAGACCAGGTCAGGGTAGAGATTTCCTTCCCTGGAAGGACATTTGTGACCCAAATAGGATTTTACAACAAACACTGATTGTTTCATGATGAAATTTCAATACCATTTTGAATTGAATTGAATTTCCACCAGCTGCCATGCTGTTATGTGATGCTGTGCCACCACAGCTTCTGGATGATGAGTCCAGTGACCTTATCATTAAACTGCCTGCTGGTTGGGTCGATCTGCCAGAGGTGGCATCATATTGATCTAGGTACAGGTGGGAACAGCTCTCCAAGTCCTCCAAATTGACGTTACTGAAGTTCAATATGGCATCAGACCCAACATGAGGCAGGTGATAACCTGCTGGTAACTAACAATTCCATCAGCTGACGGGTCGGTCCTCCCTTTTGGCTGTGGATAAAGTTGTCGTGAGCTGTCTTCTTGAAACTGTACACCCATAGTGCTGTTAGAGAGGGCGTTCCAGGATTTTAATCCAGCGACTTTGAAAGAGCCATGACATTGTTCCAAGTCAGGATGGTGTGTGGCTTGGAGGAGAACTTATAGTTGGTGGGGGATTTCCCAGCACCATAGAGGGGGAATTTATGGAGGGCTCCCCAGCACAGTTGTTATCAGGGCCCTCAGCCAGCTCTGACCCATCTCCCACACTTCCACACTCACCCCTTCTCTTCCCTCCCGCAACAGCGATAGGGTTCCCCTTGTCCTTACCTACCATCCCACCAGCAGCCACATCCAGAAGATCATCAGATGCCATTTCTGCCACCTCCAGTGAGATGCTACCACCAGACACACGTACCCCTCTCCTCCCTTGTCCGCCTTCCACAGGGACCAATCCCTCTGGGTCTCCCTGGTCCACTCTTTCTTCACACCCAACAACCAGCTCCCCTCCCCCCCACCCCCCACAGCCCTATGGCACCTTCCCCTGTAACCTCTAAATGTGTAACACCTGCCCATTTACCTCCTCCCTCCTCGGTATCCAAAGACCCAAACATACCTTCCAGGTGAAGCAACACTTCATCTGCACTTCCCAGAATCTAATCTACTGCATTGGCTGCTCACAATGTGGTCTCCTCTACATTGGGGAAATGAAGCATAGACTGGGTGACCACTTCTCAGAACATTTACATTCTGCTCGCAAAAAAGTCCCTGAACTACCTGTTGCCTGCCACTTTAATGCATCACCCTGTTCCCTGGCCAATATCTCTGTCTCAGGTTTGCTACAGTGTTCCAGCGAAGTTCAGCGCAAGCTGGAAGAACAACAACTTATTTTCTGCTTGGGGATGCTGCAGTCCTCTGGACTCAATATCGAGTTAGATAATTTTAGAGCCTGAACTCTCCCATGTCCTAGCCCCCTACTCCATACACCAGGCCTTGTTATCACATAGCCTACCATTACACACTACCCATTGTTAGCCACTAATAGTGGCCATTAACAACTATTCACACTCCTAGCCAGATTGTTATCAACTCCTTTGTCTGTCCAACTGTTCTTCTCTCTCTTTGAGCTCTATCCCTACCAATTGTTTACTCCTTACCTCCTCTCCCCACCCTACCTTGTGCATATAAACCAGCATTTTCCTAGCTACCATCAATTCCGAGGAAGGGTCACTGGACCCAAAACATTAACTTTGATTTGTCTTCACAGGTACTGCCTGACCTGCTGAGCTTTTCCAGCAACTTCAGTTTTTGTTATGGTTGGTGGGGTTTCCTTGTCCTGCTAGATCGTAGCGGTCACAAGTTTGGAAGGTGCTGTCAGAGGAACCTTGAATAGTTACTGCGATGCCTTTTGTGGAACGTGCACACTACAGCATCAGTGCTAAAGGAAGTGAATGTTGGAGGTGGTGGATGGGGTGCCAACCAAGGGGGCTGCTTTGCCTGCAAGGGTGTCAGGCTTCTTGACTGATGTTGGAGCTACACCCATCCAGGGCAAGTGGGAGGTATTCCAACACACTCCTGACTTGTGCCCTACAAACTGATAGGCTTTGCGGAGTCAGGAGGTGAGTTACTCGCTGCAGGATTCCTAGCCTCTGACCTGCTGTTGTAGCCATTGTATTTATACATTCATTAAATTACCACTTAAGGGCTTCAATTGTCATTGGTTTGGGATGCTCAACCCTGGGCTGTCCCACTCAGAACTTAATTCTGGCAGAGTCAATGACTTGAGGGACTTGGGAAGGTCATCTGCTCTAAGTAATTTCCTTAGAGTCTGTATGGGTTACAGGGATGGTCACCTAGCGAGGTGGAAATTGTCAAAAATGTCAATATCAGAGTCAGTTTAGGGGGATGCAATGGCCTAGTGTAATTATCACTTGATTAGTAATCCAGAAACTCAACTAATGTCCTGGGGACTTGGGTTTGGATCCCACCATGGAAGATGGTGGAATTTGAATTCAATAAAAAAAATCTGGAATTAAAGATCTATTGATGACCATGAAACCATTGTCAATTGTTGGAAAAACCTATCTGGTTTTTTAAGGCCTTCAAGAAAGGAAACTGCTCTCTTGCCTGGTCTGGCTTACACGTGACTCCAAACCCACAGCAATTTGGTTGAGCTTCAGCTGCCTTCTGAAATGGCCCAACATGCCATTCAGTTCTATCAATCACTAAGAAGTCTCAAAGAAATTAAAATGGTTGGATAACCTGGCATTGACCTAGGTACCAGAAAAAACAAGGACAGGAACAGTCCTGTCAACCCTGCAAAGTCCTCCTTAATAATATCTGGGGACGAGTGCCAAATTTGGGAGACCTGTCTCACAGATTAGTTAAGCAACAGCCTGACATTTCCCAGTTAGGCCCCATCACTCACAACAGCGTGATCGGGTCCCCTTTGTCCTCACTTTTTATCCCACCAGCCTTCACCATTTTAGACAATTCCAGCAGAATGCCACCACCAAACATATCTTCCCCCCACTCCCCGGTCCGCATTTCGCGGGGACCATTCCTTCCGGCACACCGTAGTCCATTCCATGACCATCAATACCACAACTCCCCTTCCCACAACATCTTCCTATGTAACTGCAGAAGGTGCAACACCTGCCCCTTCACCTCCTCCCTGCTCACTGCCCAAGGGCCTAAACAGTCTTTCCAGGTGAAGCTGCGTTTCAGCCGTACCGCCTCTAATCTTGTGCACCCAATGTGGCCTACTGTACATTGGAGAAACTAAAAGCAGACTGGGTGACCGCTTTGCTGAACACCTCCGGTCTGTGCGCAAGCATGACCCCAAGAAATGAGTTTTAGTAACACAGTGCCCTGCTCCTGTGCCCATGTGTCTGTCCTCAGCATGCGCAGTGTTCTAGTGAAGCACAGCACAAACTGGAGGAACAACATCTCATCTTCTGACTACGCACTTTGCAAACTTCTGGACTTAATATTGAGTTCGACACCTTCGAATTGTGAACAGACTTCCATTTCTTCCCTTTCTTTTAGCTTTACTTCTTACATTCTTTGTCACCATGTCCTCTCTCCCCTCACCCCACGCCAGTGGGACTGTCTTCTCTTCCAAGGCTGGCAGTTAGACACATCATTGTTCTGCAATTCTCACATTCTGATCACTTAATCTGTACTATCAACATCTTTTCTCCACCAGCATTCTACACCCTACCACCACCACTCTCGCACACGCCCAAATATAACACAAATGCTGCCCCCTCCACACTTCACTTCAACTCTGATGAAGTGTTATCGAGACTCGAAACATTAGTTTGCTCACTCTCTGTGGATGCTGTCTGACCTGAGGTGATCTCCAGCATTTGTTTTCGCACTTAGAGTAAGTACTGAGAGCGGCAGGACAAATCCAACCTGGCCAATTTTCTGAAGAAGCGTCTAGGTCCGAAATGTCAGCCTTCCTGCTCCTCTGATGTTGCTTGGCCTGCTGTGTTCATCCAGCTCTACACCTTGTTATCTCAGATTCTCCAGCATCTGCAGTTTCTACTATCTCCGGCCAATTATTGCCCCTTCAGTCCACTGTCAATCATCAGTAAAGTGATGGAAGGTGTCACCAACAGCGCTATCAAGCAGCACCTGCTCAGCAATAACCTGCTCAGTGATGCTCAGTTTGGGCTCTGCCAGGGCCACTTGGCTCCTGTCCTCATTACATCATTGATTCAAACATGGACGAAAGAGATGAATTCCAGATGTGAGGTGAGAGTGACAGCCCTTGACATCATGGCTGCATTCGACCGAGTATGGCATCAAGGAGCCCTAGCAAAACTGGAATCAATGGGTATCGGGGGCAAACTCTGCGCTGGTTGGAGTCATAACTTGGCACATAGGAAGATGGTCGTGGTTGTTGGAGGTCAGTCATCTCAGCTCCAGGACATCTCTGCAGGAGTTCTTCAGGGTAGAGTCCTAGGCCCAATCATCTTTCGTTGCTTCATCAATGACCTTCCCTCCATGATATGGTCAGAAGTGGGGATGTTCGCTGATGATTGCACAATGTTCAGCACCATTCATGACTCCTCAAATACTGAAGCAGTCCATGTTCACATGCAACAAGATCTGGACAATATCTAGGTTTGGGCTGACATGTGGCAAGTAGTATTTATACCACACTAATGCCAGGCTATGATGATTGGAATAAGAGAGAATTTAACCACTGCCCATAACATTCAACTGTGTTACCATCACTGGATCCCCCACTATCAACATCCAGGGGATTACCATTGACCAGAAACTCACCTGGACTCACCACATAAACGCAGTGGCCACAAGACCAGCTCAGAGGCTAGGAATATGGCAGTGAGTAACTCATCTCCTGACTCTCCAAAACCTGTCCACCATCTACAAGGGACAATTCAGGAGTGTGATGGTATACTCCCCACTTGAATGGATGGGCACATCTCCAACAACACTCAAAAAGCTTGACACCAGGACAAAGCACCCCACTTTATTGGCACCACATCCACAACTATCCACTCCATCCACCACCGACACTCAGTAGCAGCTGTGTGTACTATCTTGAAGATGCACTGCAGAAATTCACCAAAGATCCTCAGACAGCACCTTCTAAACCCGCGACCCCCTCCATCTAGAAGGACAAGGGCAGCAGATACATAGGAAAACCACCACCTTCAAGTTCCCCTCCAAGCCACTCACCATCCTGACTTGGAAATATATCGCCGTTCCTTCACTGTCGCTGGGTCAAAATCCTGGAATTCCCTCCCTAATAACATTGTGGGCCAACCCACAGCACGCGGACTGCAGAGGTTCAAGAAGGCAGCTCAGCACCACCTTCTCAAGGGCAACTAGGGATGGGCGATAAGTTCTGGCCGGCCAGCGATGCCCACATCCCACAAAATGAATGAACAAAAATTTCCATGACAGCGGTGGAATTTTGATCGAATTTCTTTGTTTGTCTCTCCTTTCAAAGCAACCTATTTTAGTCCGAATTATTTAGTTGCTCAATTTATAGAAATTGAACATTTGTTTGCTGTTTGTTGAAGCACATTGGCAGCCGGTATCTGATATCAGTCCAGATTATGTCAGTATGTAGAGTTCATGACTGCAGCCCATCATTGCGTGCATACGAATTAATATTTGATGGCATAGTACAAATAGGGCAGCCAAAAATAGCAGGGCCGCTGGTGCAGAACATTGATGAATGAGCAATGCATTGCTAGTTGAAAATATGGAGAGAGCCGTAAGGATGTGGATGTGACCTGGTATAAGATCCTGTGGTAATGGCCTCTGGTTGTACAGTGATAGTGTCACTACCTCTGGACAAGGAGGCCCAAGTTCAAGTTCCATCTGCTCCAGAGGTGGGTAATAATATCTCTGAGCAGGTTGATCAGAAATGATGTAGAATCCTAGGGGTTAATTCTGACTGCGAGCAGATGGTGGCTGACACTGAATACAGGCTGATGTGATCAGAAGCAATGGCAGGACATTGCAGCTTTCAGTTTGAGCATAATTGTGTCACATCAACATCTGAATGCTAACATTAGAGACGCGCAAGATGTCTCTCTGGCCAAGATCCCTGTCTGCAACTCTCAACGTCAACTGAGTTCTGAACTGACATCTGATCCTGTGCTGAATCACTTTTGTCTGTGTATCGTATCACGTCGTGAAGTCCATTATTAATCCCGAAAGCACCATGTTCTGTAAAAGCTCACTTTAACTCCTTGTGGATGAATTATACCTTTCATCTTTAAGTTACTGAACAGCCTGCCAATGCAGCCTGACTGTAAATCCCGAAATGTCAGCCTTCCTGCTCCTCTGATGCTGCTTGGCCTGCTGTGTCCATCCAGCTCTACACCTTGTTATCTTTTTGGAAAAGACAGAACACTAGGATAGTCAACTGCCTATTTGTCACATGTTTACAGCTGCGTTGAGCTAGCTGTTGTGTTTTCATGTACAGCAATTAGATGCTTGTTGGTAATGAAGTCTAGGGAGTGAGGAGTCAGGCTTTACCAGATAGGACTAGCCATATTACGATGGGAAATAAGACAGACAGGAATGACAGGTTTCTCTTAAACTTCCTTGCAAAAAGAAACTCATCTCAGTGTTGATGATTGCTATTCCTGAAAACCTTGATGTATAAGCCACTCAGTGTGGGCTCCCGTTCCTCTGAGAGTCAAGAGGTCAGGGGTTGGCACACCATTTCAAACAGTAGAACACATACAATGGGCTGACACCACAGGCAAATGTGAGAGAGTATAGCACTGTTGGAAGTGCCATCTTTTGGACGTTAAACTGAGGCCCAGACTATCCTCTCAAGTGGACGTAAATCATCCCATAGCTTTATTTAAAGACAGGTTCTCTAAGTTTCATTGTCAATATTTATCCCTCAGGGGAGCCATTAATACAGATCACATTATTGCTGTTTGTGGATGCTTCCCGTGTGAATAGAGAAGACACCTAGGACCTGTGATCTCTGTCCCTGTTGCTGGACAGCACAGTTTGGACCAGGACGAAGGAGAGACAGCGCAAGGGTATTGAAAACATGGGACACCACCACCTCTGAGATTTACTTCAGTCATAAACCATCCTGATTTGGAAATATATTGCCATTCCTTCACTGTTGCTGAATGAAAATCTCAGAGTTCCCTGTCTAAACGCACTGTGTAGGTGTAACAACACCTCAAGGACTGCAACGGTTTAAGAAGGCAGCTCACCAACCCATTCTCAAGGACAATTAGTGATGATCAATAAAGACTAGCCCAGATCCCAGGAAAGAAATGTCCAGCCCAGCGCTCTAACATTGTGATTAAGAAGTGGGGTCTGTGCTGTAGAAAACAATGCGTTTATTAATCATAAAGAATGCAGCAAAAGGCTTCTCAAGACACTTTGAGCTTAATATTCAACCGATCCTTCACCCAATGTTTCAACTCGGTCAAACTGGATGTGACCAATTTTACACCCAGCTCATCAAAGCGACTCATTATTATTCTGTGGATGGACAGACATATTTACAATAACAGCTAAAGTGCTTCGATATAATTATGATCTAATTTTGTGATTTGATAGGTTCTTGCTAATGGTTTCTTGACATCCATCCAATAACTTTATGATTAATATTAACCCACAGTAAGTTAGTGCTGTATTGTTTTCGAGTGAGTTGCTTTGCAATTTATTCTTAGCCTCTTCATTTTGCAGCTGCACACTGCCCCTTGGAGATATCATTGGGAAACACAAAAATGTGGCGTGTGCTAGCACTTAACTCTAGCTCGGAAAGCAGGCGCTGTATAAACAGTTATTGCCTCTAATTAAACATGGAGGAAATCAAAGGCATTATCCTTGACCTTGCCACAAACTCCATCAAGCACATCTCCATCCTTCACCACGAGGTTATGTTGCTTCCCTGGTGCCAAGTTCAAGGATGTCAGAAGCCAGTAGCATTCAAAGATAATAATTTCCAGGTTAGTTCTTGTGCCATTTATTAGCAAGTAAAATCACAGCATTGAGCAGACGAATTCCAGGCTGCAGCACTTGCCCGTTTCTCCAGCTTTCTCGTGGAATCGATTATGACTTCCTTAGAGCAGGGAATGAGAACAAACTCAGTACGAAGCTCTGGACCCCTGCCTGTCACTGGCAGTGATGGCAGAATTTCTACTAGGACTGGCACTGCACCAAGTGGGTGTTGGTACCCACCTGACTGTTCAGGTACGTCACCCAGTGGAAGTCCTTGCCCGAAACCTCTTCAGCAGAACCCGTCTCTACCCTCCCACTCCGCTCAGTTGACACTGCACTGCCCACTCACACCTACTGGTTCACCATGTGTAGATCTCGCCTTGTGCTGTTCTCCATAGCTCAGTTAGTGCCAGTGTCCAAGCTGCTGAGCGGGAGTTTGAGCAGCAATGTTTCTCCACCTTGAGTCTCTTGTTCCTCCTGGAATACCTTTCTCCACACCAGTTCCTGACAAAGCAACAGTTCCTGGCTTGCTGGAAGGAGAAATACACAAGTCTGGAGCTGTGCTGAGAATGGGAGCCGGGGTGGAGGCGGGGGGAGGAGGTGATTGGTGCTGGAGGCAGTCGTGTTGACATTTTCTGCAAACTGCATACCATGGTGAAGGGGAGGTGGGTGGTAGCTTAGGGAGCCATGTAACATCATTCTCAATGGTGCCCGCACTCACACTGGCCACAGTCTAAATTTTTGAATAGCTGACAGTGTGTGCAAGCTGAGAGATAGGAGTGTGTGATGCAGCAGTGTGTGAGTGAGATGGAGCGGTGAATATTAGCAGGCTTGACTGTGAGTGATGTGAGTATGGTGAATGGAATGGTGTACATGAGTCTGGTATTTCAGTGCAGTGAATGGAGTAGGGTACATGAGGCTGCTATTTCAGTGTGGTCAATGGTGCAAGGTACACAAGGCTGGTATTTCAGTGCGGTAAATGGAGCGGGTACATGAAGCCAACAATTCAGCCATAAACTGATTACATTTGAAGATTAATTCATTGTATTTGACCACTCATGTGAGGTCTTTGAACTTTAGTCAGCACTGCCTCAATGGGTTTATGTCCCCACTGTTTGCATTGAGCTGTGTGACAGTCTGAAAATGCTGGAGATTACAGCAGGTCAGGCAGCATCCATGGAGAGAGAGCAAGCTGACGTTTTGGGTCTGGATGACCTTTCATGTGACTATTTGCTTCTATTCCCTTCCCAGCTGCTGTCTGGGGTGGGGGGCAAGTCTAGCTGCATTTGGAGACAGAATGTTTTTCTTCCTGTCCATGTCCTGCCCAAAAATCCTGCAAGCCTTCTTTCTATAATGTTCCTTTTCTTTACTTTCTGCAGGTTAGACGCTCTTTCCACAGTTACCTCTGATGCCCGCTGAATGTTCCTCACCCTTAATTGTTTGCCATGAGCCCTGTGTCTGTTATAGGGGCCTGTCATTTATTTGTAGCCACTAAATGCTGTCTATGTCCAGGAGCTTTTCTAGTGCAGTGGGAGGTGTCCCTGCTCCTGAGCCAGTAGCTCTGTATTAACATCCCACTCCACGACTGGATGCCTAGGGAAGGTGCATTCCAAACATGGTCAAAAAAGGATGAATGTCAATTAGTAAACCCTTCTAACACAAACCTATTGCCGGCTGTAGAGCCCCTCGAGCCTGCTCACCATTCAACAAGGTCACAGATGATCTGTCTGAGCTTTCATGTTCCCATCTACCCTCAATGCCCTTTGACTTCACTGTCTAACAAGAAGCTGTCTGCCTCTATCTTAAATCTATTCAATGGCCCTGGTTTCTGACCTCCCTCTGAGGCTAAGCGGTCCAAATTCCCACAACCCTGACACAACCCTTCCCTCTTGCCTGATCAAGTGACCTGTAGTTCTGGGCTAGTTCCACACAAGGAGGAAAACATCCTTTTCATGTCCACTTTGTCAGGGCCACCCATTATCTTCTACAAAGTCATCTCTCGCTCTTCTAAACTCCAGTAGAAATAAGCTGAGCCTGTCCAATCTATCCTCATGAGATGACTCTCTCATTCTGTGTTTCAGTCCAGGAAACCTCCTCTGATCTGTCTCCAATGCAATTACCTTGTTCCTTGTATAAGGAGACTGAATCTGCATACAGTGTTTGAGATGTGGTCTCCCCATTCACTGTGCAACTCATGCATAACATTAGAAACAGAGAAAATAGGTGCAAAATCAGGCCATTCAGCCCTTCAAGCCTCCGCCACCATTCAATATGATCACAGCTTATCATGGAATTTCAGTATTCCACTCCTGCTTTCTGTTCACACCCCTTGATCCCTTTAGCCACACCCTGCTCCCTCTTGACTATATCTAATAAATTGGTCCCAACAATTGGTTCTGTTGTAGAGAATTCCACAGGTCCACAACTCTCTGAGTGAGAAATTCTTCCTCAACTTAGTCCTGAATAGCTTACCCGTTATTCTTAGACTGTGACCCCTACTTCTGCACTTCCTCAACATCGGAAGCATTCTTCCAGTATCTAGCCTGTCCATTCCCATCAGGATTTTATATGTTTCTATGAGATTCCCCTCATTCTTCTAAATTCCAATGAGTACAAGACCAGCTGACGCAGTCTTTCTTCATATGTCAGTCCTGCCATCCCAGGAATCAGTCTGGTGAACCTTCGCTGAACTCCCTCAATAGTAAGAATGTCCTTCCTCAGACTAGGAGACCAAAACTGCACACAATACATAGAGTGTGGCCTCACCAAGGCCCTGTATAACTGCAGCAAGACATCCCTACCCCTGTAGTCCAATCCACACTATACCTGAGGAAGGAGCAGAGCTCCAAAAGCTAGTGTTTTCAAATAAACCTGTTGGACTACAATCTGGTGTCGTGTGATTTTTGACCTCTAGCTATGAGGGCCAGCATGCCATTAGCTTTCCTTGCCGCATGCTGCACCTGCATGCCAACCTTCAGCGACTGCTCCACCATAACAACCAGGTTTTGTTGCACCATCCTTACTTTTGTCATAGACAAAAACAAAAACAGAAATTGCCGGAAAACTCAGCAGGTCTGGCAGTATCTGGAGGGAGAAATCCGAGTTAACATTCTGCATTCAGTGACCCTTCTTCAGAACCCTTACTTTTATGTTTGATTCCTCTTGCAATAAAAGACAGCGATCTTGGTTAGACATGTGGTGGAGCTTCTGCTGTTTTGAGTTACAGCTCCAGGTTTCAACATGTAGGGAAAAGTGAATGTAGCTGCAGAAGTCTTTGGGAGGCTGATTAAGCTGGTGTGGATCAAATTGTTGCCAATGACACAGGGTTTAATCCCTGACCCGGTAGCATAGTGGATTTGGATCCTGCGTCCTTGCCCCTAGTCTGTGGTGGAGATGGTAGGGCAGTAGGTCACAGACCTATCCTCAGGGGGAGCATTCAAGCAGAATGCAGTCTATAATCAGGTGGAAGTATCTGTGTGAAATGTATCCCTGTGTATAACTGAGTAAATTTTAGGCCCGAAACGTCAAGCTTTCCTGCTCCTATGATGCTGCTTGATGATGCTGTGTTCATCCAGCTCTACACCTTGTTATCTTGGATTCTCCAGCATCTGCAATTCCTATTGTCTCTGATACAAATTTCTGCAATTCCTGGTTTAAAAAGACCTTTAAGAATAACTTCTTAAGCAAAGCTACTGTCAAGATGCACACTACTCATAACAATGTTGAGAGTCTTCTGTGAGTCACTTCTTTGCAATGCGGAAGATGGGCAGATTTAGATTTTAAATCCTCATTAACGAGGAGATGGATGCAAGGTTAATGATAGAATCCCAACGGTGTGGGAGCAGGCCATTCAGCCCACAACAGCCCTCCAAAGAGCATCCCACCCAGACCCAGCCCCATCTTGTAATTCCCATGACTAACCCACCTAGCCTGCACACTCTAGGCAATTTAGCATGGCCGATCCACCTAACCTGCACGTCTTTGGACTGTGAGAGGAAACCAGAGCACCCAGAGGAAACCCATACAGACAGGCAGAATATGCAAACTCCACACAGACAGTTGCTTGAGGCTGGAATCAAACCTGGGCCCCAGCACTGTGTGGCAGCAGTGTGAACCACTGAGCCACTGTACATTTTATTAACGTAGTAATGGGATGAAATCTCAGTAACTTAGTGGGCTGGGTCATAGCTAGATGAAGAAAGAGTGGACAGAAAGAATCAAATAAACACTTCCTTCCTCAATCAGCCATTCACACTGTGTGAAGTTACTCCACGCATAGGAATAGATTTAACAAGCATTGCAGCACCTGCCAAACCTGCAGTATTGACCATCTAGAAGGAAGGCCACACTTTCCCTGTATCCTTCAGTCACCATCCTGCTTTGGAAACATATCGGCCATTCCTTTACTGTTACTGAGTCAAAATACTGGAGATCTCTCTGGAATAGACCTGAACGTTTGTTATACCCCAAGGACTGCGATCAAGGAGGCAGCTCACCACCACCTTGTTAATTAGAAATGGGTAATAAATGCTGCCAGTCAGTGACGCCCACAGCCCATGAATGAATAAAAAAAATCAATTATTCAAACAATATACATTGTTGGACAAGTCTTCCAATGAAAAGGCAGATCACAGTCTGCAACTTGAATTAAACCCCGGGTGGGTGCAGCCCCACTGCAGAGAGCAGAAACTTAGTGCCATGCCATGAATGAAAGATTCCATTTTAATCATTATAGAGAGCTGCAGGCGACCCCGAGGCCTCACTGATTGACAGCATGATCTATATTTTAGGAACTGGTGGACGAATTATGGAACAAATGTACTGCCGCAGAGGATGAGAGTTATCTGAGTTTATGTTTATGCAATCTCAGATGATCAGTCAGAAGATAATTAAAAGTTAATTGATGAACAGAAAGCAAGGCTGCTGTTTCGATCTTCTATCTCCTCTAAAAATTATTATTGTGATCAGCCACTGATCCTAATGCCCCAGAATTTCACATCAAAATTCTCTAAGGGAAGGCACCATTTCTGGAGTTAAATTTTATTGATTGTAATGTTTTCAGGTCAAATCGAAATGGATTTGAGCTATAGGAAAAGGCTGAATAGGATGGGGTTGTTTTCCCTGGAGCGTCGGATTCTGAACCTTATAGAGGTTTATATAGTCATGAGGGGCATGGATAGGGTGAATAGCTAAGGTCTTTTCCCCAGGGTAGGGGAGTTCAAAACTAGAGGGCATAGGTTTAAAGTGAGAGGGGAAAGATATAAAAGGGACCTGAGGGGCAACTTTTTCATGCAGAGCATGGCGCATGTATGGAATGAGCTGCCAGAGGAAGTGGTGGAGGCTGGTCCAATTACAACATTTAAAAGGCAACTGGATGGATACATGAATAGGAAGGGTTTAGAGGGAAATGGGCCAAATGCTGGCAAATGGGACTAGGTTAATTTAGGATCTCTGGTTGGTGTGGACAAGATGGACTAAAGGGTTTGTTTCCACGCTGTACTTCTCCATGACTTCATAATAAAGCTGATTATTATGAATTAGATTGACCTATTTTACTTGATCAATTCCAAAACATGAGGAAAATCTCAGCAGGTCTGGTAGTGTCTGCGGAGAGAAATCAGAGTTAACATTTCGGGTCCTTCTTAAAAACCATTCTTCGGAAGAAGAGTCACTGGCCCTGAAACATTAACTCTGATTTTCTCTCCACAGGTGCTGCCAGACCTGCTGAGATTTTCCAGCAATTTCTATTTTTCTTTCAAATTTCCAGTGTCAGCAGTTCTTTCATTTTTTTTGTCCACATTGCCAGCTTCTGGATTCATGTCTCAATTCAGGGCTTAAGTTTAAAACCAAAACCAACACTCCAGTGCAGGCCTGAGGGAATGCTGCACTGTTGGAGGTGGGAGATTTAAATTGTGCGATCCACCTGCTCACATGGATGTAAGAAATCCCTTGGAACTATACTATAAAGAAGGAGGGCAGTTATCCTGAACAATATTTATTCCTCAACTAAATTCCAAATATAGAACAGATTATCTGGTCTTAAGAAGAGTCATACCAGATTGGAAATGTTAACTGTGTTTTTCTCTCCACAGATGCTGTCAGACCTACTGAGTATCTCCAGAATTCTCTGTGTTTGTTTCAGATTTCCAGCATCTGCAGTATTTTGCTTTAACCTGGTTAATATTACATCAGTCTGTCCACATACTGCAGTTCCTACATTACAATGGTGAACACTATTCAAAAAGGACAGCATTGCTGGTAAAGAACTTTGACTCCATTAAAGTTGTGAAAAGTGCTTTATAATCATAGAATCCCGACAATGTGGGAGCAGGCCATTCAGCCCATTGAGTCCACACTGACCATCTGAAGACCATCCCATACAGACAGACACCCCCCACCCTATCCCTGTAACCCTATATTTCCCATGGCTAATCCACATAGTCTGCTCACTACAGACAATTTAGCACAGACAATCCACCTAACCTGCACATCTTTGGACTGTGGGAGGAAATAAGAGCACCCAGAGGAAACCCACACAGACACAGGGAGTATGCAAACTCCACATGGACAGTTGCCCGAGGCTGGAATCAAACCTGGATCTCTGGTTCTGTGAGACAGCAGTGCTAACCACTGAGCCACCATGCCAACATTAAATGTGAGACTTTACTTGTTAATGGTTTTCCATCTTTTCTCTCTACGTTAGTTTTCCATCTTGCACTCTGACCCAGACAGCATTGCCTGTTTGGTTCTGATTCCACAGGCATTATACAAGTGAAAGGCCGGGGAGAGATCCTCTAGCCTCTCAAGCCATTGGCTGAGGCATCACAAATAACCGCTTGCTTCCTCACCCTCGACCATTCAGCTTTCATTGCATTGCATCCTAACTCAATCAAATGCTCACCACCCTTGTGATTGGCAGACCTCTCATCCCTGGTCTCAAGGTGAAAGAGCCATGTTCATTCAGCACTGTGACCAAGCTTGTCCAATGCATCAGAAAAAGGCCCTGGGATCTTCCTTTGCCTATATGGCTCTGCCTCTTGCAGAATAATTTCAATATCTTGAAGTATTAGAATGAAAATACAAACGTTTTTTTGTTCAGCATGCTTTGAAAGTTCCTAATCACAGAGATTATTCAGGACATTGCTCATAGATTCATACAGCTCAGAAGCAGACCCTTTGGTCCATGCTGAACATAAGCCTAAACTAAACTAGTCCCACCTGCCTGCTCCTGGCCCATACTCCTTCAAACCTGTCCTATTCATGTAACTTATCTTAGTGTCTTTTAAACATTGTAACTGTACCCGCATCTACCTCTTCCTCAGGATGTTCATTCCACACGCAAACCACTTTCTGTGTAAAAAATTTGCCTCATGTCTTTTTAAAATCTCTTTCTTCCCACCTTAAAAATATGTTCCTAGTCTTGAAACTCCCCACCCTCGGGAAAAAATACCCACCATTAACCCTATATATACCCCTCAAGATTTTATAAATATGACCATACTTAACAACGGTAAGAGTCACTTGGCCTGAAACACTAACTCTGTCTGTTCTCCACAGATGCTGTCAGATCTGCTGAGATTTCTCCAGCTATTTCTGTTCTTCTCATTGGCTGCCAGGGGTTAGTTCCACAGGCATACGGCTTGGTGATCAGCGGTGGAGATTGGTGCTTAAATAATTCAAAAAACAGTAAAATAAATCAATTTGACACAGGAGAAAATTTATGGAGAAGATAAATGAGTTTATCACTTTAAGAACGTTGCCATTTCAGGAAAATTCAAAGAGGCAGTCAACAGCTGCAAATATTTGAACAGAGAAGCAGTCAACAGAATTCACAGATGAAAAGGCATGAAAAAAGCAGAACACAAGGCTAAAACCTTCACCTCGGAGTTGGTAAGAGGTGCAGGAAAGACAGTGTGGGCTAGACGATAGAATCAAAAAGACTTATCACACCTGGCAGACACAGAGTCCATAAGGAAGAAGGATCTATGGGGACAAACCTAATTCAAGGTTTGGTTGTGAAGCTCCAGAAGTAAAGATAACGACTCCCGAAATTAAGGGGGAAAAGCTTTAAATTAACAGTGCAAAGGTCCAGATTGGGAGCGAGAGAGACAAAAAGGAGCTCTTACCATTCAAAGGTATCATCGCCGTCACAGTAAGTGCACAACACGATGACCGATGACTGTAGTAAAGTCAAGGACTATGAAATTCATTTATACTGGGCCCACATCATGGAACAGATTTCAGTTCATAAATTTACAATTTAAAAGATTTAGAAGTTGGAGTCAGACAGAAGAGAAAGTTAGAAGAATTTTAACACGTTGATAACATCAGGAAATGATTAATTTAAATGGTGGATGTAACCTGATGATTTCTTAAGGAAAACATCTTGTGAAGAAGACGTAAATCACTGAAGGATGTTAATAGGCGAGTGAGCAAAAATCGGGCAGATAGGAGTATACAGGTAGTTTTCCTACAACATAATTGTTGCTTCCTTATGTGGCCTCGCACTATAGAAAATCGCCACTGAAAATCGCATTGTAGGGAAATTGTTATGCCTGTAGAGCAGAAAGTTTGTGTTATCCAAATAGCGTCCATTATTTACCAATCACGTTATAGCCAATTCGCATTGACAAAACAAGTGTTATAGTAGAACTACCTGTAATGTACAAAAATATGAAATTGTCCACTTTGACAGGAAGAATAAAAATGCAGAATATTACTTAAATGGACAATGACTGCGGAATTCTAATGTACAGAAGGATTAAGGTATTCTGGTACATGATCATAAAACAGTAGTGTGCAGTTATAGTACATAATCAAAAGGCCAAAGGGACATTATCATTTATTATGAGAATTGAAGGTTATACAAGGCACATTTTGAATACTCTGTGCAATTTTGGTATTGTTATTTAAGGAAGGATGTAAACACATTGATAAAAGGTACTGCAGATGCTGGAGAATCCGAGATAACAAGCTGTGGAGCTGGATGAACACAGCAGGCCAAGCAGCATCATAGGAGCAG
>JAHRHZ010000274.1:34926128-34962564 GCA_024137785.1 Ginglymostoma cirratum
CTGCTCCTATGATGCTGCTTGGCCTGCTGTGTTCATCCAGCTCCACACCTTGTTATCTCTGTAAATACATTGAGATGGCTCAGAGGAAGTTTATCGGATTGATACTAGGAATGAATGGTTTGTCTTATGAGGATAGGTTGGACAGTTTAGAACAGTGTGGAGTCACTTGATTGAAGTGTATAAATTCATAAATGGTCTTGACAAATTGGATGTGGAAAGGATGTTTCTTTTTGTGGATCAACCCAGAACAAAGGGGCAGGTTTTAAAATTAGGGTTGCCATTTCAAGGCGGAGATGAGGAGACCATTTTTCTCCCAAAAAGGTTGTGCAACTTCAGAACTCTGCCTCAGAAATCAATGGAGGCAGAGCCATTGAATATCTTTGAGACAGATATGCATGAATTATGGCTAGACAGAGGAATTACGGGTTGTTGGGGAGAGTTGGGAACGTAGATTTCAAAACACTAACAAATCAGCCACAATCTTATTGAATGGTAGAGTTGGTTTAAGGGGCAGAATGGTCTCCTAGTCTGTATGTTTGCAATTTCTATCATCACTAAAGAAAATTCAGAAGACAAAAATCATCAATTTTTGCCCAAAGAAACAAACCCAAGAACAAGAATGAGCAATACAGTCCATTTAAGCTCATTGATGAATCTTTGACTGATGTGGCTTAGACAACAAAGTAGCCAGCTGACAAATTGATATAGAAAACCTGATTGGGTTGGTGGCTAATGAGCTAACACAGGTTTGGGGTATTAACATTAATTCGTTTGTCATTCAGAGAACAACTATCTGTATCGTGACAGAGATAATGCTAACAAACAGTAGTCTGCTAGGATGACATTTGGAGATGTGCAGGAAGATCTCCACAGAAAGTGAATTAAAATGCCCAAGCTACTCAAGAAGTTGAAATTAAGAGCTGAATTAATTCAACACAGATAGATATATCAGCAGAGTGAGAATAAAGATTTCCTGGAACAAAATGAAGATTAGTTGCATATGAAGTTCAATGTGTTTCTTGGAAACCAGACCGACATTAATAAATTCAGAACACAGTAGAGGATGGCACAGTGGTTAGCACTGCTGCCTCACAGTGCCAGGAACCTGGGTTCAATTCTAGTCCTGGGTGACTGTATGTGTGGAGTTTGCACATTCTCACAATATCTGTGCGGGTTTCCTTCGAGTGCTCTGTTTTACTCCCACAGTCCAAAGATGTGCAGGTTAGGTAAATTGCCCATGGTGTCCAGGGATGTGTACCTGAGGTGGTAGGGTAGGGGGTGGTGAATCAGGGTGGGATGCTCTTCACAGAGTCGGTGTGGATCTGTTGGGCCGGGTGGCCTCTATCCACACAGTATGGATTCAGAATGGTATGTGGAACAACAGCAACTTGTTTCAGCAGAGTGGAGATTCATAAGACTAAAGATCCTCCAGGTCATGTTCTGAGTTAGAGGCAGGTGTTTCTCCAAGAAAGGAATCTAGGCAATCAAGGGTTCTTTGGCTTTGCAAGGGATAAAATAAATCATTCCAATCGAGAAGTGATTGACTCAAGGTAAAGACCTATCAATCTTCTAAGTGTGAAGATAACTTATTCTGGAAGAATTGCGTAATTGCCTGAATTTGTGAGACATTGAGAACATTTACCCAGCAGCTTATGAACTGGTGCATCTGACAAACCAGCAAAAATTATATACCTTAAACACTGCAGTTTACTGTATTACTCTGTCCAACTATTATAGTTTTACAAATGTATTTACCTCAATGTAAACATACTTGTGGTTCAATCGAATGACCACACGAAATATCAACAGTTGATTCAAATTCGAGTCAATTTATCCTCAAAACTTGCTATTTACCACAATGTCCGAGTAACCAGTTGAGGGTGTGAGTGAGAAGGCTTTGTGCCAGGAAGTTTTATTCAAGGCAAATTATTATTTAAGTGACTCATGCGGTAAATAAACTATAACAGTGATATGTGTACCCCCTACATTACGTTTCTATTACTTAGTGTGTGTTTCTACATTGATTATGTGGACCTCTTTGTTATCCAGGATATTTGATTAACTGGCACACTCCTGGTCCCATAGGTGCTGGATTATAAAAGGTTTGCTGTAAGTATAAAAGTAGTTTTATGTATAAATGTTAACTGGGGAGAGGAAAGCTAGAGGGGAGATATTGTATAAGGTAACGATTCTGAAGATTGGAGATTGTATTAGGCTTTACCTTTTCTGATGATGTTACACCGTTTCCAGTGGACAATCAGTGTCCAGCTCTAGATCCCAATGGGGTCAGATGTGTTGTCTCTGGCTCATGACAATCTTTGTAATTAGACCTAACTAGCGAATATAACATGGAACTATTGGTGTCAACAAAAAGAGGCTTGATAACTAGATCTACATTATACAAGAAATTAACATCTCGCTGTTAAAACTCGAATTTTAGAGTCATAGAGTCATACAGCATGGAAACAGACCTTTCGGTCCAACCAGTCCATGGCTGACCTTAATCCCAAACTAAACTAATCCCACCTGCCTGCGCTTGGCCCATATTCCTCCAAATATTTCTTATTCATGTACTTATCCAAACGTTTTTAAAATCTTGCATCTGTACCCACATCCATCACTTCCTTTGGAAGTTCATTCTTCATGTGAACCACACACTGTGTAAAAAAAACTACACCTCATAACTTTTTAATGTCTTTCTCCTCTCACCTTAAGAATATGCCTCCTAGTTTTGAAATCCACCATCCTAGGGAAAAGACACCTGCTATTCACCTTATCTATGTTCCTCATGATTTTATAAACTTGTATTAGGTCAGACGTCAACCTTCTGCACTCCAGTGAAAAATATCCCAGCTTATCCCACCTCTCCTTATAACACAAAGCCACTATGTCCAACAACATCCTGGTAATCTCTTCTGAACCCCCTCCAGCTTAATAATATCATTCCTATAACAGGCCGAGCAGAAGTGGACACAGTCCAGACATTCTGTACTTGTGCCCCTTCTTGTTAAGATATATAGGTAATTCATCCTCTATCACTGTTAACTGAACTGGCCCTGAGAACCCATATAGAAAGGAGCACTTTACACTTCATCACAGGTGTCCAATGCTTGGTTCCATGGATGTACAACAGAGGTGAGCCACCTTGTTAAACTGCTATTAACCATGGGATACAGGTACACACTTACAATGCCAGGGAGTAAGTTACAGGATTTAGATGCAGTGGCAGTAAAGGAGTTGTAAGAGGGATCTAGGTCATAATGATGCGTGGCCTGAGGGGGGACGTGCAGGGAGAGGTCCATCTTGTTGATGGTACACACTGCTGCCATTGTGTCTTGGGGCTAGAGGGAGTGAAGGTGGTGGTTGGGGTGTCAACCAAGCTGCTATTTTGTTTTTGATGATATTGAGCTTCTCAAGTATTGTTGAAGCAACTTTAATCCAAGCCAGTGGAGAGTCTTCCATCACACTCTTAACTTCTGTCTTGTAGATGGTGGACAGGCTTTAGGGAATCAGGCAATAAGTTACCTGCTACAGAATTTCTAGTCCCTGACCGGCCTTTGCGGCCACTGTATTTATTATATCTTGTCCAGTTCAGTTTCTTGATAATGTTAACACACAGAATGTTAATAATGGGGACTTCAGTGAAGGTAACGCCATTGAATGTCAAGAGATGATGGTTAGATTCCATTTTGTTGCATATAGTCATTGCCTGGCATTTGTGTGGTGCGAATGTAACTTGCTATTTCTCTGCCCAACATGGGTGATGTACAGCTCTTACTGAATATGAACATGGATTGCTTCAGCAACTGCAGAGTTATGAGTTGTGCGGGACATTGTGTAATCACCAGTGAAATTCTCCACTTCCGGGTTTTTAATAAAGAGAAATTCATTAGTGAAGCAACTGAATATGATTGTGCCCAGGACACGAGCACAAGTCAGGAGTGTGATGGAATACTCCCCACTTGCCTGGATGAGTGCAGCTCCAACAACACTCAAGAAGCTTGACACCATCCAGGACAAAGCAGCCCACTTGACTGGCGTTATATCCACAAGCATCCACTCCCTCCACCACTGATGCTCAGTAGCAGCATCTACAAGATGCACTGCAGAAATTCACCAAAGATCCTTAGGCAGCACCTTCCAAACCCACAACCACTTCCATCTAGAAGGACAAGGGCAGCAGATATATGGGAAGACGACCACCTTCAAGTTCCCCTAAAAGCCACTCACCGTCCTGACTTGGAAATATACCGCCGTTCCTTCACTGTTGCTGCATTAAAATCCTGGAATTCCCTCCCTAGGGGAATTGTGGGTAAACCCACAGTAGGTGGACTGCAGTGGTTCAAGAAGGCAGCTCACCACAAGCTTCTCAAGGGGCAATTAGGGACAAGCAATAAATGCTGGCCCAGCAAGCCGCATCCACATCTGACTAAAATTTACCCTGATGAACTCCTGCAGAGATGTCCTGGAGCTGAGAAGATTGACCTCCTACAATTATAACCATCTTCTATTGTGCAAGGTATGATTACAAGTAGTGGGGATTTTACCCCTGATTCCAATTAACTCCAGTTTTGCTAGAACTTCTTGAAGCCACACTCAGTTGAATGCATCCTTGATGTCAAGGGCTGTCACTCTCACCTCACCTCTGGAATTCAGTTCTTTTGTCCATGTTTGGACCAAGGCTGTAATGAGGTCAGGAGCTACATAGCCCTGGTGGAACCCAAACTGAGCATTTTTGAACAAGCGAAATAAAAGCCAAAAGAACTGCAGATGCTGTAATCAGGAACAAAAATAAGAAGTTGCTGGAAAAGCTCAGCAGATCTGGCAGTATCTGTGAAGAAAAAAATCAGAGTTAACGGTTCAGGTCCAGTGACCCTTCCTCAGAACTGGGGAAGGGTTCTGAGGAAGGGTCACCAGACTGAAACGTTAACTCTGATTTTTCTTCTCAGATGCTGCCAGACCCACTGAGCTTTTCTGACAACTTCTGTTTTTGTTCCATATTTTTCATTATCTCTCAATGCGATATAGGAATTGTTGGCAAGGCCAACCTGGTGGGTATTGGCAAAGTCACACTACCATGCTACTTGGCAGCACAACCTTGCCAGATCACCTGCCCTCTCACATGTCTCTTATGCTTCTGTGTGTACAGGGGTTGTCTGTGATAATCTTTGTTGGTATTTGCAGTTTAGCTGCACTGCAGCAAATTACAAAGGTTATTCACAATCACTAACATCTAGAAGGGCAGGGCAGTCAGATACAAGGCAACATCACCAGCTGTAAGTTCGCCTCCAAACCACTCACCATCCTGACATAGAAATATATTATAGTTCCTTCAATGTTGCTGGGTCAAAACCTGAAACTCCCTCCCTTACAGCACTGTAGGTGTTACTACGTCCCAAGGACTGCAACAGTACAAGAAATCAGCTCACCACCAGGGCAATTAGCGATGGATTAGGTGATTCTTCTACTGCTGTTAAATAAATATAGAAACGTTTCTAATGTTGTGTGTACTCAAAGAGAACCAGCACAGAGTGTTTAATTACACATTATTGGTGTGGTATGCAGCTTTCCGGTTTTAAATTATTGAATCCATTAGCCAAGTAGATTAAAACCAAACTTGCAGATCAACCGTTTTATCCACTAATAGTGACACAATCCTTCTGACAAACTGCTATTGATTTGTTGGTTCAGGCAAAATCAAATGCATTAAATCGCAGTAAATTACACCCAAAGATTTTACAATTAGAACCTTCATCATGAGCAATCTGCCTCTTTCTCCTTAAATGATGCAGTTCAATCTGAACAAGGTTTTCAGTTTGAATAAGGGAAATTGTGAAGGAATGAGGCACAAATCGGCTGATCAGGATTGGGAAAATACATTGAAAGGCATGACTGTAAACATCAATGGAATGTTTTAAAAGACTGCTATATATACCTTAAAGGTGAAAATAACACAAAAAATAGTCACTCACAAACAAAAACAGAAATTGCTGGAAAAGCTCAGCAGGTCTGGCAGCATCTGAGGAGAGAAATCAGAGTTAACGTTTTGGGTTGAGTGACCCTTCCTCAGAACGGGGGACCTATATGTGGGGGTAGGGGTAGGGACATGGGAGAGTTCAAGCCCTAAAGTTGTTGAACTCAGTATTGAGTACAGAAGGCTGCAGAGTCCCCAAGCGGAAAGTGAGGTGTTGTTCTTCCAGCTCGCGGCGAGCTTCGCTGGAGCGCTGCAGCAAGAGTGAGAAAGAGAGAAATGTTGGTCAGGGAACAGGATATTCTGTTAAGGTGGCAGGCAACCAGAATCTCAAGGTTTTTTTTTCACGGACAGAACATAGGTGTGTGTGAAATGTTTACCCAGTCTACTCTTCATTTCCCCAGTGTAGAGGAGACCACATTGTGAGCAGTGAATGCAGTAGACTAGATTGTGTGAAGTGCAGGTAAAGTGCTGCTTCACCTTGAAGGTGTGTCTGGGCCCTTGGGTACTGAGGAGGGTGGAAGCAAATGGACAGGTGTAACACCTTTTGCAGTTGTGGGGGAAGATGCCATGAAGGCTGACAATGGAGGGGTGGGGAATATGTGCCTGGTGGTGGCATCTTGCTGGAGGTGGCAGAAATGGTGGCTAATGACCCTCTGGATGTGGATGCTGGTGGAATGGCAGGTGAGAACAAGGGGGAATTACCAAATCAGACATTCAGAGACAGTGAGAACCTGGGGCACATAGGATTGCTGAGATACCAACAGAGCTATACAAAGACACTGTCATTAACAGATTTGTTCAACAATACCAGGAATGGAGGGTTTGCATTATAAGGAAAGGCTGGAAAGGCTGGGAGTTCTTTTCACTGGAACATGGGAGGTTGAGGCCTGACCTTAAAGAAGTTTATAAAATCATGAGGGGTATTGATAAGGTGAATGCCAGGTGTCTTTTCCCTAGGTTGGGTATTTCAAGACTAGGGGGTATACTTTTAAAGTGAGAAGAGAAAGATTTTAAAAAGGCATGAGGGGCAATTTTTTTACACAGAGAGTGGTTTGTGTGTGGAATTAACTTCCAGAGGAAGCTGTGGATGTGGCACAATTACACCATTTAAAAGACATTTAGATAAGTATATGAGTAAGAAATGTTTGGAGGGAAATGGGCCAAGTCCACACAGGTGGGCTGAGTTTATTTTAGAATTGTGGTTGGCATGGAAAGGTTGGACTGAAGGGTCTGTTTCCGTGCTTTATGTGTCAATGACGCTAATATCTAGATTGGGGTGGGAGTGTGCAGGATGACTGGAGACAAGAAAAATCATTAAGACCCCAAAGAAAGGAATGTTGATGACTGGAATACTGGGGGGAGCGGAATACTGCTGTTAGTCCCTGGCAGGGTCTTTAGCACGGTGCTTCTCAATAGATTGAAAGCTGAAGTAAATTATTACCTTTGTGAAATACAGGCAGGTGTCTGGTTTGGCAGATCATGCTGTGAACAGTTCTTTACACTCAGCCTAAATTACCAAAAGCCTCTTGTTACTAGCTTTATTGATTGCGAGAAGGCTTTTGACTGCATCCATTGGTGGTCATACCTGTCCATTTTAAGGCAATATGGCATTCAGGGATGAGCAGTTTGTATCTTCAAAGTCTCATAAAGATTAGCAAGACACCACAGGCTGCTTCAAGAGCCAGGGAACCAGGATCAATTCCACCCTTGGGCAACTGTCTGTGTGGAGTTTGCACATTCTCCCCATGTCTGTGTGGATTTCCTCCGGGTGCTCCAGTTTCCTCCCACAGTCCAAAGATGTGCAGGCTAGGTGGATTGGCCATGCTAATGTGCCTGTGGTGCTCAGGGATATGTCGATTAGGTGGGTTATAGGGAATGGGTCTGAGTGGGATGCTCTGATGGTCAGTGTAGACTTGTTGGGCCGATGGGCCTGTTTGCACACTATGGGGATTCTATGATTCCATGATCTCAGAGGATTGTGGTAAGGTTACATACTCTCCATATTCCGTTACCTCTTGGTTATTGATTCCATCCTGACAAAGATGCAGACTTTGGCATCTCGTGGCAACAACAGCAGTTGATAAACCTGGATTTTGTAAATGACATCAATGAAGAATCAATTGCGGTCCAAGCCATGCCCACCATTCTGAAGAGTGGTGGCATCAAAGCTGGACTGTTCATCAACTGTGAGAAGACCAAGATGATGATCGCTGCCTGGTACAAGCTTCCCTTCCTCATTATCATTGGGCACTAGGATGTTGAAGACATAGATCACTTTCCCGACTCTTGCCTGAAAGGGAATACTCAAACCTTTTACCCAGGTATTCCACTTGTGAGGCAGACACAAGGCTGGGAAAAGCTCAGACTTTAATTAAGCAAACCCTTCTTTATTTTAACTTTTTAAGTACCAATGCTTAATATAAAACATACATTAATTGCAGTATTAACTTCTTATCTCATCGAACTGAACTGCAATTTTAACTCATTGCGTTTAACTTCACCTTGCTTAATTCACATTTAACCCTAACCCTAACTTTAACTCAATACGTTTAGCTGGAATCAAATACTACGTCAATTTGAATGAAGCAGCCAATTTGCTACTCTCGCCTCATGGTTCTTTGCTCTCTCCAAAAGCCACTTCAAGCCACATGTTTTTCCAATGTTGCCTGGAGGCTGCGTCTCCTCTCTGAGAACCAAAATCCCTTTGCTCTGCTTTTCTGATCTGAAAATGGGCTCTGTTCCAGAAAGATCTCTGGCACTGAGCCAATGGATCGATCAAAGCCTGCTCACATTGTTCGATCCCAGCCAATGGAATTTACTGGTAAACAGCCACTAAATGTTTACAGCAAGCCATAAACAGTGGCGTTCCATGTAAGTTAGTAGTGGTGCCAGAATGTCTAGGAGACAGTAAGGACTGCAGAAGTAGAGTCAATGAATGTGGAGCTGGAAAAGTACAGCAGGTCAGACAGCATCAGACAGAGGAACGTCAACGTTTCAGGCCGGAACCCTTTGTCAGGACTGACCAGTATGTTAAGAGACCACCATGACACTTACCTTATTTGGTCAACACAGGAAACACAAGTCACAGCTTGCAGGACGCGTCACAACATGTCCTGGCTGCAGTTTTAACCAAGGTCAGAGTTTAAACTAGCTTGATCAAAGTTCCCAGCATGCTCAATTGTAGTTCTTAAGCAGTCTCAAAGATATTTCTGCAGCTGACCACCTGACCACACTACTTAAAAAAAAGTAACATCTCCAGGGAGGATGATATAGTGATTGATGTCCACACAAGAAGCAGCAAAGCAACTTAAGCAACTTCAGTTTTGCAATGATCTTGCACGGTACGGGCATCCAACACTATCAACACAGACATAAAGCTTTAACTCTACATATTTGATGTAGTACCAAGTATGATCTATGCCAGTGGTGTCATTAAAGTTAAACAATTTCCACCAGTGTTGCCTACATAAGAACCTTTGCATTCGTTTGGAGAGAGAGCATCGCCCATTAGAGGGCCATACAGAATTGGTCAGAGGTACCAACAGGGCATTGTGACAGAGACACAAGCTGGTATGTTTGAATGGACAGGACCACATGGAAAAAGAAGACTGAGTTGACAAAGAAGGTCTGGTGAAGTAGTAGTCACTGGTGGACCACCATTCATTGCTCTTGAGAAGGTAGTGGTGAGATGCTACCTCGAAATACTGCAATCCACTTGGTGTAGATAGTCCCACAATGCCACTAGGGAGGGAATTCCAGGATCTTGACTCAGTGACAATGAAGGAACAGCAATATGTTTCCAAGTTCAGATTGATACTGGCTTGGTGGGAACTTGCATGTTGTGATGTTCTCAGGGGTCTGTGCCCTTGTCCTTCTGGATGTTAGAGGTCATGAGTTTAGAAGATACTGTCTAAGGAGCTGAGATAAAATCAAGAGTGAGACAGCACCTGGCCTGGAGTGAAAAAAATTGAAATGGACCAGTGTGCGAGTCCCATATGGGACCACAGGATTGAAGAGATGAACCAAGACCAAGTGAAGGAATATAGCAAATATAACTGCTACCTTGGCCAAGGATTGCTAGCCCCAGTCATAGAAGCAGGGACCTTTCTTGTCTGTGTAAACTGCATCCTCACTCGTTTTACTACAAGCCACACAGGGTGGATGACAACTTTCTTTTCTCCCTGTTCATATTCTTTGTAGACCTGAGTTTATTCTATTAATGCTCTCAATGGAAATCAGATTTAACACTGAAAAAAGCCTAGAGGTTCTGAGCATATATATCGCATTGATAAGATTGTAATATTGGCAATCATAGCATCAAATTTATGCATTGTATGAGTTAACAAAGAGGATGAGATTAATGACCACATAATCTGCTAAGTAATATCCCTTCAGGCAAAAGAGAGCAGTTCCCTTTTCTTCAAATAGTGTTATGAAATCTATGTGTTCATTTCAAAGGACCAGATGTCTGGATTAATATCATCAAGTAATGTTATCTTAAAGATGACTTGTTTCCGTCAATGCAGCAGCTCCAGTATTGTATTAATGTGTTTGCCTAGATTATATGCTGAAGTCTATCTAATGCATAAAGCCATGATCTTTTTAGCCTAAGTGCTAACATTTATCCTAGTGTTGAAAGGATGCTTTTCATCCTGGCTTAAATAGGGAACTAATAGTAACCTCACTATATACATGTTTACTTCCAGATTAATCAAGAAATTGGAATATATTTGGAAAGCATTTTTTCATGATGGTGGAAGTTTCATCTTAAAATGATACAATAGAAATATTTCATATAAATGTTATAATTTGTGGTATATTTAAAATAGAAATCTAATATTTCCTGTATACTGATAAATATTGCAGGCAATCTGATTCTCATGATTGTAACTTGCTGTTGAAGCTCTGGTTTTGCATCCAGAATTTCGTTTTTAAGTATCTCCTGATTGTCAGGCAACTTTAAGAAAAAAACAGCCACTCAGGGGTAACAGATACAATATTGGAAGGTATGAGTCAGATTCAGGTCCCTTCATACTCAAAGCAATCAAACAGAAAGAATAAAGCTAAGCAGGCTACCTTTTCAGAATAAGAAGCAGGTAATGTCAGGATCTGAAGGAAAACAGATCACGTCCTTTTGAAATGGTGTCCGTTTGAACCAGTTGGCAAGTGGCTGCACCATGATTCGGACACTCAATGTCCTGTGGGATCCCTTCATACATTCAATTTGCCACTTTAATCCCACCTCTACCCCGCTACCACCCCCACCCCTCCACCGCAGTCCATGGGTTGCCTTCCAGTTCTTAAAGTACCTCCTGTTGCACATCAATGCATGGTTTGCCTCAGACATATCCAGAGTATTGGTGTAATCCAGAAATATATTAGCACCATTTGCAACACTAAGATATCCTTCGTGGTTTGTAAAGAGAACTTGTTCTTATTATTGATTAGAATGTTGCACTGTTTATACATTAGTGTTCAGTCATCTGCTCCCTACATGATTAAACTGCCGCCGTGAAATTAATTCTTCGCCAACAAATGAAAATTAGCATTCAGTGGATCTATGAGGCAGACGTGTGTCTGACAGACCTCCCCTGAGGTGAAAACTATCCTTCCCTTGTTTTCTCTCACCAATGGCATTGACCTCCAGCTTCCAATTTAATTACTTGTCAGCACAGAACTGAAACAAAAATGAGATTAGAAGCTTTTCATCTTGAACTCCTCGGGACTATCAAATGGTGTTGGGAGAAGAGACAGCATTGTATCTGAATGAGAATTGGATGCTGATTGGTTGGGTGTAAAACAATTAGCATCCATTTCTCACGCTGTATAAAATGGTGACCTTTGTGAGAGTCTGATGGCTTCTGATGAGGGCAAGATGAAAATCTTCAACTTCCAGTCCTAGCAATTTCTTCAGTTCTTCTCATCCTGGCCTCAACCCCACTATCTTGTTTGTTCCCTACCATCCTTGATTACCTTATTTTGTATTTCTGAAGGTCTGTAATACAGTGATGTTTTATTGTTCTATTTTTCTCCTGAGAACTTGTTGTCAAGGATCTGTATCTCGTTACCTACCTTTGTACGTATGATGGTGCCATAAGTGGCAACTTGTAAACTTTTCACTGTACTCATGTAAGTACGTGGGGCAATAAAGCTAATTCAGTTCAATTATGGACCAAAACCTGTCTAACTCTGATCAAATATGGTCAATCATCCAGCCTCCACCGCTTCCTGGAATAGACAAATACAAGAGACCTCTCAACAGAGGAAATACCTCCTAATCTGTCCTTAATTGGAGATGTCCCTCCTCTCTCCTCTCCTCCACGTCCCTGGTTGACCACATTATTAGCCATCTGACTTGACATTTCCTTAAAGTCACAATACATCAATTCATAATTCTCTGCTTTGAGTGTTATCTGCCACTTGAACTCCTCACGTTGAAATTTATTGAATGTGGCACAGTGACTCTGATTAGCACTGCTGCCTCACAGCGCCAGGGTCCCGGGTTTGATTCCACCCTTGGGTGACTGTCTGTGTGGAGTTTGCACATTCTCCCACTCTCTGGGTTTCCAAAAAGATGTGTAGGCCAGGTGGATTGTCTGTGCTAAATTGCCCATAGTGTTTAGGGATATGAAGATTAGGTGGATTATAGGGGATAGATCAAAAACAAAGTTGCTGGAAAAGCTCAGCAGGTCTGGAAGCATCTGTGAAGAAAAGATCAGAGTTAATATTTTGGGCCCAGTCACCCTTCCTCAGAACGGAGTTAACTCTGATTTTTTTCTTCACAGATGCTGCAGACCTGCTGAGCTTTTCCAGCAACTTTGCTTTTGTTCCTGTTTTACAGCATCCGCAGTTCTTTCAGTTTTGTTATAGGGGGATGGATCTGGGTGGGATGCTCCAAGGATTGGTATGGACTTGTTGGGCCGAAGGGCTTGTTTCCACACTTTAGGGATTCTATGATGATTCTTGAAAGGGTTCAGAAAAGATTTATAAGGATGTTGCCAGGGTTGGAAGGTTTGAGCTCGAGGGAGAAGCTGAATGGGCTGGTGCTATTTTCCCTGGAGCGTCGGAGGCTGAGGGGTGACCTTGTAGAGGGTTATAAAATTACGAGAGGTGAATAGCCAAGGTCTTTTCTCCAAGGTAAGGGAGTCAAAAACTAAAGGGCATAGATTTAAGGTGAGAGGGGAAAGATTTGGAAGGGACCTAAGGGGCAACATTTTCATACAGAGGGTGGTGCGTGAATGGAATGAGCTGCCAGAGGAAGTGGTGGAGGCTGGTGCAATTACATTTAAAAGGCAGCTGGATGGGCACACGAATAGAAAGGGGTTAGACAGATATGGGCCAAATGCTGGCAAATGGGAGTAGACTAATCTTGTCAGCATGGATGAGTTGGACTGAAGGGTCTATTTCCATGCTGTACATCACTATGACTCATGGTTCATAATTTGCAGGCTTTATGTTATTGAGAATTTAGAAATAATGCGCAATCACATCTACAGGTCAATTTATAGGCCCTGAGCAATATGGCTGTTGTGAGAAATCTGTGAGAATTGAGTGAGAAGTCCAGTGAGGCCTTTCTCAACGTGGGGAGCAATTCACTGTATTTTCCAAAGAAGTTCTGAGATGAGAGTGTCACTAGGCAGTGGTCAGATGCTTATAAAGGGGCTTTAGTGCTAGTCCTCAGCCTATTTGGTTGCGCATTGAATGCCTCAATAGTATGCAGCATCCCATTCCATCACCTGCCATGGGCAAACTAGACACTGAGGATTCCAAACATGGAAGTCAGAGCAGGAACCTGGCAAGTCCAGGATATTCTCATAAGGTTCCAGATGTAGGTATGGTGCCCTACAAAATCTTCAATTGCTCATGGAATTCCCTTTCGCGTCTACTACAATGATGTTTCCACGGGATCCCAATGTGCAACTCCTACCTCTGCTGCAGAAACCACAATCTGGCTATCGGAAAATCCGTGCCTTTATCTCGTTATTATCACATTGCCATTTGTGGGATCTTGCTGTGCACAATATGTCTGCCTTTCTTGCTTCACAGCATGGACTGCACTACAGAATGTACTTTATTGTCTGTGAATCCTATGACTTGTGTTTGTTCTGTTCAGAAGAATAAATTAGTAAATTGAAGATTAGGGAGATGAGGATGTAAATGCAATACGGTTCCAACCCAGTGGAGTGTTAGTTGTTCTCTGGCAAGAATTTACAAATTAAGCTAATTATTTTGCTAATTATCATTTTCTGATGAAGGGTTTAGGCCCGAAACGTCAAGTTTTCCTGCTCCTCTGATGCTGCTTGACCTGCTGTGTTCATCCAGCCCCATGCTTGTTATCTCGGATTCTCCAGCATCTGCAGTACCTTTTATCTCTAATTATTTTGCCCGATTGCTTTGGAATTTGGTACAGGGAGAACTGGAGATCAAGGCAGTAAATCTGGGGACGGTAAACTGAAAGGAATAAACTTAATGGGTCGAATATGTTTGCAGCAGCAGTGGGAATGGTGGGAGCAAGGTGCAGGGGGCTGCCTGGAAGGTAAGTTCTTCATTTCGGCAGCAGAGCTGAGTGGGACCGGTCGAATTGCACTCTGGGAAGGTGAGTGAACTGATATATTTGGGCTAGTAGGAACTGCAGATGCTGGAGAATCTGAGATAACAAGGTGTAGAGCTGGATGAACACAGCAGGCCAAGCAGCATCAGAGGAGCAGGAAAGCTGCTTGGCCCGCTGTGTTCATCCAGCTCTACACCTTGTTACCTGATATATTTGGGAAGTGGCTAAAACGAAGACACTGCCCGTGTAGTGTCTCCCACCCGCCCTCCTCCTCTAACCAAAAAAAAGACTCTGTGGTGTGTAGATAAGGTAAGGCTTTTCTTTTTCTCATTTTTTTATCATGTGCTGGTAAGCGGTGCTGATTGGTAAAAATTTTTTTCATTTCATTTAAATATTATTTGATATTATAGTAGGGCTAAGCTAAGCTTAAGAGTGAAAATGGCAGGAGATCCCAGACCCGTGTTATGCTCCTCTTGCTCAATGTGGGAGCTCAGGGATGTGGCCAATGTCCCTGACTCCTACACATGCAGGAACTGTGTCCAGCTGCAGCTCTTGTTAGACCGTATGGTTAGCACGTTTAGCAAATTGGTCACACAGCAGATTAGGATTGCTGACGGAGAAAGGGAATGGGTGACAAAAAGGCAAAGAAAAAGCAGGAAGGCAGTGCAGGTGTCCCCTGCGGTCATCTCCCTCCAAAACAGGATACTGTTGGGGGAGATGGCTCACCAGGGGAAGGCAGCGGTATCCAGGTTTATGGCACTGTGGCTGGCTCTGCTGTACAGAAGAGCGGGAAAAAGAGTGGAAGGGCTATTGTCATAGGGGATTCAATCGTAAGGGGAGTAGATAGGCGGTTCTGTGTCGAAAACAAGACTCCCGAATGGTATGTTGCCTCTCAGGTGCACGGTTCAGGGATGTCTCAGATCGACTGCAGGACATTGTGAAGGGGGAGGGTGAACAGCCAACTGTCATGATGCATGTAGGCACCAATGATATAGATAATAAATGGGATGAGGTCCTACAAGCAGAATTTAGGGAGCTGGGAGCCAAGTTAAAAAGTAGGACCTCAGAGGTAGTAATCTCAGGATTGCTATCAGTGCCATGTGCTAGTCAGAGTAGAAATGAAAGAATAGGCAGGATAAATGAGTGGCTTGAGAGATGGTGCAGGAGGGAGGGGTTCAGATTTTTGGGACATTGGACCGGTTCTGGGGGAGGTGGGACGATTACAAATCGGACAGTCTACACCTGGGCAGGACTGGAACCAATGTCCTAGGGGGTGCTTTTGCTAACCCTGTTGGGGAGGGTTCAAACTAATGTGGCAGGGGGATGGGAACCAAATGAGGAGGTTAGTGGACAGTAAGGAGGTAGTAACTAAAGCCTGCAAGGAACTAGATAATGAATTCAGTGTGACTAAGGGGAAGAGTAGGCAGAGAGCAGATGATGAATGCAAAGGGACAGGTGGTCTGAGGTGCATTTGTTTTAATGTGAGAAGTTTAGTAGGTAAGGCAGATGAACTTAGGGCTTGGATTAGTACCTGGGAGTATGATGTTATTGCTATTACTGAGACTTGGTTGAGGGACGGGCAAGATTGGCAACTAAATATCCCAGGATATAGATGCTTCAGGCGGGATAGAGAGGGAGGTAAAAGGGGTGGAGGAGTTGCATTACTGGTCAAAGAGGATATCACAGCTGTGCTGAAGGAGGGCACTATGGATAACTCGAGCAGTGAGGCAATATGGGCAGAGCTCAGAAATAGGAAAGGTGCGGTAACAATGGTGGGGCTGTACTACAGGCCTCCCAACAGCGAGCGTGAGATAGAGGTACAAATATGTAGACAGATTCTGGAAAGATGTAGGAGCAACAGGGTGGTGGTGATGGGAGATTTTAATTTTCCCAACATTGACTGGGATTCACTTGGTGTTAGGGGTTTAGATGAAGCAGAATTTGTAAGGAGCATCCAGGAGGGTTTTATGGAGCAGTATGTAAATAGTCCAACTCGGGAAGGGGCCATTCTGGATCTGGTGTTGGGGAATGAACCCGGCTAGGTGGTTGAAGTTTCAGAAGGGGATTACTTTGGGAATAGTGATCACAATTCCCTAAGTTTTACAATACTCATGGACAAAGACGCGAGTGGTCCTAAAGGAAGAGTGCTAAATTTTGGGAAGGCCAACTATAACAAAATTTGGCAGGAGCTGGGGAATGTGGATTGGGAGCAGCTGTTTGAGGGTAAATCCACATTTGATGTGTGGGAGGCTTTTAAAGAGAGGTTGATTAGAGTGCAGGACAGACATGTCCCTGTGAAAATGAGGGATAGAAAGGGCAAGATTAGGGGACCATGGATGACAGGTGAAATTGTGAGACTAGCAAAGAGGAAAAAGGAAGCATACATACGGTCTAGGCGATTGAAAACAGACGCAGCTTTGGAAGAATATCGGGAAAGTAGGACCAATCTGAAACGAGGAATTAAGAGGGCTAAAAGGGGCCATGAAATATCTTGAGCAAACAGGGTCAAGGAAAATCCCGAAGCCTTTTATTCGTACATAAGGAGCAAGAGAGCAACTAGAGAAAGGGTTGGCCCACTCAAGGACAAAGGAGGGAAGTTAAGCGAGGAGTCAGAGAAAATGAGTGAGATTCTTAATGAGTACTTTACGTCGGTATTCACGGAGGAGAGGGACATGACAGATGTTGAGGTTAGGGATGGATGTTTGATTACTCTAGGTGAAGTCAGCATAAGGAGGGGGAAAGTGTTGGATATTCTAAAAGGCATTAGAGTGGACAGGTCCCCAGGTCCGGATGGGATCTATCCCAGGTTACTGAGGGAAGCGAGAGAGAAAATAGCTAGGGTCTTAATAGATATCTTTGCAGCATCCTTGAGCACAGGTGAGGTCCCTGTGGATCCACTGGAGAATTGGTAATGTTGTCCCCTTGTTTAACAAGGATAGTAAGGATAACCCAGGTAATTATAGACCGGTGAGCCTGATGTCAGTGGTGGGGAATCTGCTGGAGAAGATACTAAGGGATAGGATCTATTTACATTTGGAGGAAAATGGGCTTATTAGTGATAGGCAGCATGGTTTTGTGCAGGGAAGGTCATGTCTTACCAACTTGATAGAATTCTTTGAGGAAATGACAAAGTTGATAGATGAGGGAAGGGCTGTAGATGTCATATACATGGACTTCAGTAAAGCGTTTGATAAGCTTCCCCATGGTAGGCTGATGGAGAAAATGAAGTCGCAAGTGGTATAGGGTATACTAGCGAGATGGAGAGAGAACTGGCTGGGCAACAGGAGACAGAGAGTTGTAGTGGAAGGGAGTTTCTCAAAATGGAGAACTGTGACCAGTGGTGTACCACAGGGATCTGTGTTGGGACCACTGTTGTTTGTGATATACATAAATGATCTGGAGGAAGGTATAGATGGTCCGATTAGCAAGTTTGCAGATGACACTAAGATTGGTGGAGTAGCAGATAGTGAAGGGGACTGTCGGAGAATGCAGCAGAATATAAATAGATTAGAGAGTTGGGCGGAGAAATGGCAGATGGAGTTCAATCCAGGCAAATGCGAGGTGATGCGTTTTGGAAGATCTAATTCAAGAGCGAACTATACGGTAAATGGAAAAGCCCTGGGGAAAATTGATGCACAGAAAGATCTGGGTGTTCAGGTCCATTGTTCCCTGAAGGTGGCAACACAGGTCGATAGAGTGGTCAAGAAGGCATACGGCATGCTTTCATTCATCAGACGGGGTACGGAGTACAAGAGTTGGCAGGTCATGTTGCAGTTGTATAGGACTTTGGTTCGACCACATTTGGAATACTGCGTACAGTTCTGGCTGCCACATTACCAAAAGGATGTGGATCCTTTGGGGAGGGTGCAGAGGAGGTTCACCAGGATGTTGCCTGGTATGGAAGGCGCTAGCTATGAAGAGAGGTTGAGTAGATTAGGATTATTTACATTAGAAAGATGAAGGTTGAGGGGGGACATGATTGAGGTCTACAAAATCATGAGAGGTACAGACAGGGTGGATAGCAAGAAGCTTTAACCCAGAGTGGGGGACTCAATTACTAGGGGTCACGATTTCAAGGTGAAAGGGGAAAAGTTTAATGGAGATATGCGTGGAAAGTTCTTTACGCAGAGGGTGGTGGGTGCCTGGCACGCGTTGCCAGCAGAGGTGGTAGAGGCGGGCACGATAGTGTCATTTAATGTGTATCTAGATAGATACATGAATGGGCAGGGAGCAGAGGGATACAGATCCTTGGAAAATAGGCGACAGGTTTAGATAGAGGATCTGGATCGGCCAGGCTTGGAGGGCTGAAGGGCCTGTTCCTGTGCTGTAATTTTCCTTGTTCTTTGTTCTTTGAATAATCCTATTCCATGGTTTCTTTGAGCTCTTACAACATTGCAATATTCCTATTGACTAAGTGTCATTGGCCTGGAAATATTGGAATGTTATTCAAATGAACAACCATTGAGATGGACTCAATCCCATTGTCCAATCCTCTAATGTATCCCCCAATCAGGCAAGACCCTTCACCTGGGAGACTTCCTGTTGTAAAAGATCTCCTCAAGTCTCCCAGCCGTGTTGGAAACGTTGATCTATTTGTTGTGTCAGAATCAATCAAAATGTGTCGTGCATTCAAGATTTGGTAAGGAATAAAAGTATCCTCTTGTGTAAAAGATGTTTAAACAGGTACATACAGATATTTGAAATCAGGTTGTGCCATAATATGTCTCTTTATATCATTCATTTCTGCTGCGCTTAAGCATCAGACGGAAATTTTGAATCAAATGCAAGAGCATATTAATTTTTAACATCACACAGTAGGGTTTCAGTTTGGCCTGCGACTGTAGTTTAAAACTATTTCATTTTAGAACTGTTACGTTTTTACTAACATGCCATGACATGAGCAGGCTATTTCACTTCAAACGATTATCCCCTGGGACATGCTGCTTGGCCTGCTGTGTTCATCCAGCTCCACACCTTGTTATCCCCTGGGACAAGTTGGTTTTTGGTAATTTTTAGTAACCCTTCCTGAAGATTCCTATAAATTATTCTATTGAACCAACTGTCCTGTGTTATTATTCTCTTGGCTCAAGATTCTGCTAACAATCAGTATAAATTTCAGGAATTTCTGTTGAAGCTGGTGGAAACTGGGGCATTCAAACCACTTTCTTTTGTCCATATGCTGAGGAAGAGGATGAGGATAACGACAAGAATAAGGACGCCAACAAACTCTGGAAAACCTTCCCTAAAGTTTTTGGTCTCCCTACTTCTGTTTTGTCCTTCAAATTGCTCATAAATGTACTTTTTTAGCCAAGCTTTTGACATTTGCTTTATGTGGCTCTGTAATGGTACCTTCTTGTGACCAATTGTACATACGTATTTTCCAGAATAAACCATTTTAAGTTTGATGTGGACTTTCCACGTGCAGAACATTGTTTTGGATATCAGTTTTTCATGCAGAGGGTGGTGCGTGTATGGAATGAGCTCCCAGAGGAAGTGGTCGAGGCTGGTACAATTACAACATTTAAAAGGCATCTGTATGGGTACATGAATAGGAAGGGTTTAGAGGAATATGGGCTAAATGCTGGCAATGGGACTAGTTTAGTTTAGCATATCTAGCTGGCAAAGAATTAATGGAGGGAAGGATCAGTTTCTGTGCTGCACATTTCTACGACTCTGACTATTTGGAGATGAAGTATGGTTGTGCACTCATAGTCATAGAGTCATAGAGGTACACAGCATAGAAATGAGCCCTTCAGCCCAACTTGTCCGTGCCGACCAAGTTTCCTGAATTGAACTAGTCCCATTTAACTACGTTTGGTCCGTATTCATCTAAACCTTTCTATCCAGGTGCCTGTCCAAATGTCTTTTAAATGTTGTAATTGTATCTGTCTCCCTAGCCAAACAAAGTTGGTTGGATGTACTTCCAGCAATCTAGTTCGAGGATTTGTAAGGGTTTTGCTGCTGAGAAATAATTCTAAAGATTCACTTTCATGGAAAAGCTGTCTGTACGTGTGGGCAGATTAAAGTTTGAAGGTGACTGAATCAACAGGTATCACTGGGAGACCGGAAGTGTACAATCATGTTTGAGAGCCTTTCAGTGCAAAAGGGAATGGCTTAAGGTGCTTTTCACTGCCAATAATATCTTGGATATTCCTGATAATCTGAATTTCAAGATAGAACATTCCCAGGACAGATTTGTGAGCTGTTTAAAAAGTCACTTACAGTAATTTGCTGATATTGTCAAAGTTAACCTTTGATATAGATTGACAAACCATGTTGTCCATGGATGTGGTGGATTGTGACTGAGGAGGAGTCAAAGTTAATAATCACCAATCATCTGCTGAAGTACATATAGAACATAGAACATAGAACATTACAGCTCAGTACAGGCCCTTCGGCCCTCGATGTTGCGCCGACCTGTGAAACCAATCTGAAGTCCAGCTAACCTACACTATTCCATTATCATCCAGATGTTTATCCAACGACCATTTAAATGCCTTTAAAGTTGGCGAGTCTACAACTGCTGCAGGCAAGGCATTCCATGCCCTTACTACTCTCTGAGTAAAGAATCTACTTCTGACGTCTGTCCTAAATTTATCACCCATCAATTTAAAGCTATGTCCCCTCGTGCTAGCCGTCACCATCTGAGGAAAAAGGCTCTCCCAGTCCACCCTATCCAATCCTCTGATTATCTTGTATGTCTCTATTAAGTCACCTCTTAACCTTCTTCCCTCTAACAAAAACAGCCTCAAGTCCCTCAGCCTTTCCTCATAAGACCTTCCCTCCATACCAGGCAACATTCTGGTAAATCTCCTCTGCACCCTTTCCAATGCTTCCACATCCTTCCTATAATGCGGTGACCAGAACTGGACGCAATACTCCAAGTGCAGCCGCACCAGAGTTTTGTACAGCTGCAACATGACCTCATGGCTCCGAAACTCAATCCCTCTACCAATAAAACCTAACACACCGTATGCCTTCTTAACAATCCTATCAACCTGGGTGGCAACTTTCAGAGATCTATGCACATGGACACCGAGATCTCTCTGCTCGTCCACACTACCAAGAATCTTACCATTAGCCCTGTACTCTGTATTCCTGTTACTCCTTCCAAAGTGAATCACCTCACACTTTTCCGCATTAAACTCCATTTGCCACCTCTCAGGCCAGCTCTGCAGCTTATCTATG
The DNA here is from genome assembly GCA_024137785.1 of Ginglymostoma cirratum. NCBI lineage: Eukaryota > Metazoa > Chordata > Chondrichthyes > Orectolobiformes > Ginglymostomatidae > Ginglymostoma > Ginglymostoma cirratum. The sequence goes on from JAHRHZ010000274.1 coordinate 34,947,842, forward strand.
TCCCTCTGTAACCTGCAACATCCTTCCGCACTATCCACAACTCCACTGACTTTAGTGTCATCCGCAAATTTACTAACCCATCCTTCTCTGCCCTCATCCAGGTCATTTATAAAAATGACAAACAGCATTGGCCCCAAAACAGATCCTTGCGGTACACCACTAGTAGCTGAACTCCAGGATGAACATTTCCCATCAACCACCACCCTTACAGCTTCTTACAGCTGGCCAATTTCTGATCCAAACTGCTAAATCACCCTCAATCCCATGCCTCCGAATTTTCTGCGATAGCCTACCGTGCGGAACCTTATCAAATGCTTTACTGAAATCCATATACACCACATCAACCGCTTTACCCTCATCCACCTGTTTAGTCGCCTTCGCAAAGAACTCAATAAGGTTTGAGGCACGACCTACCCTTCGCAAAACCGTGTTGACCATCCCTAATCAAATTATTCGTTTCTAGATGATTATAAATCCTCTCTCTTTTAATCCTTTCCAACACTTTACCCACAACAGAAGTATATATGCCATAGCTGAGTAATCCAAAGGCACCAATGGAGGCAGGTCATAAAGTCCGGGTATTGATACTGAGGCCAACACTGGGCTCAGAATTAAAATTGAAGCAACTGCAGATGCTGCAAATCAGAAACAAGAATAGAAATTGTTGGAAAAACTCAGCAGGTCTGGCAGCATAAATGGAGAGAAATCAGAGTTACTATTTTGGGTCCAATAGTTTCTATGCAGAATAAAGGGCGTAGGGGGTAATGAGTAAACGATCGGTGGAGATGGAGCCTAAAGAGAGAGAAGAGCAGTTGGACAGACAAAGGAGTAAATAATGATCTGGCTCGGAGGGTGAATAGCTGTTAATGGGGACTATTAGCAGTTAACAATGGGTTGTGCGTAATAGCAGACTACGTGATAACATGGCTTGGTGTGTTGGGGTTAGGGTAAAGACATGGGACAGCTCAAGCCCTAAAGTTGCAGAACTTGATATTGAGTTCAGAAGGCTGTACAGTTCCCAAGTGGAAAATGAGGTGCTGTTCTTCTCACCTGAGCTGAGCTTTGCTGGAGCACTGCAGCAAGCTTGAGACACAGAAGATGGTCAGACATTCTGTGCTCAGAATTGTTAATTTGTAAAGCCAGAGGGCTGCTGCTGCTGCAAGAAGGGTCATCTGACCAAGGCATGTTGGAGGAAGAGTCATCTTGTCAAGGCACGTGAGAAGAAGGGTCATAGAGAAAAAAAACTAGTGGAACAAACCAACAGTCACTACAAATGGCTTTCAAACAGGAATAGGTCAATGACGGGTCAGCTGAGACCCATACATTAAGAGATACAAAGATGTCCAATGAAAAGTCATCATAACCCCAATGACATTGGATGGAACCCCAATGGAAATGGAGGTTGTTATGGGGGCTTATCAATCAGAGTGATTCTGAACTGCTATACTGTCAAAAACTGAGTCAGCATCATGGAACGATCACACAAAGCATTAACAGGATGTGGAGGAGAGGTAAACCTACCTAATGGGAAGAGTGAAGGTTTTGATCACTTACAAGGAACAATTGGAAAATAACCCATTAATCACAGAGTCATACAGCATGGAAAAAGACCCCTTGATCCAACTAGTCTGTACCGATCATGTTCCCAATCTAAACTAGTCTCACCTGCCTGTGGTTAGTCCATATCCCCCCAAACCTTTGCTATTCATATACTTATCCAAATATCTCTTGAACATTGTAACTGTACCTGCATCCACACTTCCTCTGGCAGTTCATTCCACACACGAACCATTCTCTGTGTAAAAGAGTTGCCCCTCGTGCCCTTTTTAAATCTTTCTCATCTCACCTAAAAAATATGCCCCCTTGTTTTCCACCCAAGGAAAAAGACCCTTGTTATTCACTTTATCTGTGCCCCTCATGATTTTATAAACCTCTATAAGGTCACCCCTCAACTTCCTGTGCTCCAGTGAAAAAAGTCCCAACATATTTTAATAATTCAAACCCTCCATTTCCAGCAATATCCTGGTAAATCTTTTCTGAACCCTCTCCAGTTTAATAATATCCTTCCTATAACAGAGTGACCAGAACTGGACACAGTACTCCAAAAGAGGCCTTTACAACCCTGACATGACATTTCAACTCCTACACTTAATAGCCTGAGCAGTGAAGGCAAGCATGCTAAATGCCTTCATGAGGGGTCAATATTCAGTATTGCATGGAGGGAAGGTCTGAGGAAGGGTCACTGGACCTGAAACTTTAACTCAGATTTTCTCTTCATAGATGCTGCCAGACCTATTGAGCTTTTCCAGCAACTTCTGTTTCTGTTGCATGGAGGGAACTGATTAAAAACACTGACATTAAACTGGAATGAGATTGTTCACACATTGAAATGAAACACAGAACACAGACTGGCCACCCAATTCAAGGTCAACATGTAGATCCAGAGGAACACCAGACCAGTTTACAGAAGACTGCATCTTGTGCCTGCTGTCTAAGGGGTAACCCTGAGCAAGAACTGAAAAGACTGGAGATGGAGAACATTATTGCAAAAGGTGAATGGTGTAATTTGACAACACCTACAGCGGCAGTGCCAAAGACTAATAATAGTATAATATGGGGATACTAAATCAGGTACAAGAATAAAATTCATTTGATAATTTGCCAAATTTCAGGACCTACTTCAGGATTATGGTCAGTATGGATTGTTTGGACCAAAGCGTCTGTTTCTATGCTGTACGACTCTATGACTCTATGACCTCATAGCCATAGAGTCATAGAGTCTTACAGCACGGAGACAGCCCTTCGGCCCAAACTGGCCCATGCTAACCCAATTTCCCTGCATTTGGCCCATATCCTTCTAAACCTTTCCCATCCATGTATTTGTCCAAACGCCTTTTAAATGTTGTTAATGTACCTGCCTCAACCACTTCAACTGGCAGATTATTCCATATGTGTACCACCCTGTGCGTAAAAAAGCTGTCCCTCGGGTTCCCACGTATTCTTTCCAGCTTACCTTAAACTGATACCCTTTGGTCCTCCATTCCACAACCCTGGGAAAAAAACTGAGTACATTCACTCTATCCATGCCTCACATGATCTTGCACACTTCTATAAGATTCCCCCTCCGTCTCCTACGTTCTAAACAAAAAGGCTTAACTTGTCCAACCTCTCCTTATAACTTAGTCCCTTGAGTCCTGGCAACATTCTGCACTCTTTCCAGTTTAATAACAGCATTCCTACAGCTCAGTGACCAAAACTGAACACAATACTCCAAGTGTGGCCTCACCAATGTCCTGTACAACTGCAACATAACTTCCCAACTTCTATACTCAATGCCCTGACTAATTAAGGCCAGATTACCAACAGCATTCTTCACTGTCTACCTGTGACTCCACTTTCAGAGAATCATGCGCCTGAACTCCTAGGACCCTCTGTTCAGCTACACTCCTTCAGGCCCTACCATTCACCATGAAACTCCTACCTTGATGTGACTTTCCAAAATGCAACACATCACACTTATCAATATTAAACTCCATTTGCCATTTCTCGGCCCACTTCCCAGCTGATCAAGATCCCGCTGCAACTTCTGATAACCTTCCTCACTGTCCAGGATGCCGCCTATTTTAGTTTCATCTACAAACTTACTAATCATGGCCTTGTACATTCTCATCCAAATCATTGATATAGATAACAAACTGCAATGTGCCCAGCACCGACCCCTGAGGCACATCATTAGTCATAGGCCTCCAGTCTAACAAGCATCCTTCCATTAATACTTTTTGCCTCTTACCATTAAGCCAATGTGTATCCGATCTGTCAGGTCTCCCTGGATTCCATGCGATCTAACCTTCCAGAACAGCTGAACATGTGGAACCCTTATCAAAGGGCTTACTGAAATCCACATAGACAACATCTGCTGCCCTGTCCTCATCAACCTTCCTGGTCACTACATCAACGAACTCTAACAAATTTGTAAGGCATGATCTCCCATGCGCGAAGCCATGCTGACTACTCCTAATCAAACCTTGTCTTTCTAAATGCATGTTTGTCTTATCCCTCGGAATCTTTTCAAGTGGCTTACCTACTACAGATGTTAAACTCACTTGTCTATAATTCCCAGGTTTTCTTTTACAGTCCTTCTTGAATAAGGGCATAACATTTGTTGTCCTTCAGTCTTCCGGGACCTCACTCGTGGCTAATGATGATGCAAATATATCAGCCAGGGCCCCCGAAAATTATTCTCTAGCCTCTTGCAGGGTTCTTCGATTATATCTGGTCAGGACCAGGAGATTTATCCACCTTCATACGTTCTAATACTTCCAACACCTACTTGACTGCGATATGAACTGTCCCCAGGATATTGCCACTAACCTCCCCATGTTTCCAAGTCTTCATGTCTTTCTCCATGGTAAACACAGAGGAGAAGTATTCATTGAGGACCTCGCCCATCTTCTGGGGTTCGATGCATCTATGTCCGCTTTGGTCCTTGAAGGGTCCTATTCTCTCTCTAATATTCTTTTTCCTTTTATATACTTTAAAAAAATCTCTTTGAATTCACGCTAATCTTCTCAGCCAAAGATACCTTGTGTCCCCTTTTTGCCATCCAGATTTCCTTCTTCAGTAAACTCCTGTGCACCCTATATACGTCCAGGGGTTCCCTTGATCCAAGCTACCTGTTCCTGAGCCATGTCTCCTTCCTTTTTCTGGTCAAAGCCTCAATTTTTCTTGTCATCCAGGGTTCCCTACTCCTGCCAACCTTGCCCTTCACCCTCACAGGAGCATATAGATCTTGACTGTAGCTATCGCTTGTTTAAAGGCCTCTCACTTGCTAGAGGTCCCTTTGCCTGCAAACCATCTACTCCAATCAACTCCTGCAAGTTCCTGTCTAATTCCATCAAAATTCACCTTGCCCCAATATAGAACTTGAACCTGTGGATCAGTTTTGTCCCTCTCCATAACTATTTTAAAATTAATAGAACTATGGTTGCTGATCCCATAGTGCTTTGCCACTGTTGCCTCAGTCACCTGTCCTGCCCTAGTTCCCATGAGTAGGTCAGGTTTTGCTCCTTCCCGAATCGGACCCTCTATGTAATGCTTGAGGAAGCTTTCCTGAACATATTTACAAATTCCACCCCATCTAAGCCCTTAACACTCTGGCAGGCCCAGTCTACGTTAGGAAACTTAAAATCCCTTGCTATGACAACACTATTGCTTCTGCAAGTCTCCTCAGTCTCCCTGCATATTTGTTCCTCTAATTCCTGTTGACTATTTGGGGGCCTTTAGAACAACCTCAATAATGTCACCATCCCTTCTTATTTCTTAGTTCCACCCACAAAGCCTCACTGGATGATCCCTCAGTCATTTCACCTCTGACTACTGCTGTGATACCCTTCAAATCAAAAAATGCATCTCCTTCTCCTCTTTTTCCTCCACCTCTGTCCTCTAAAGCACATTAAGCTGCCAGTCCTGTCCCTCCCTTAGCCATGTTTCTGTAATGGCTATAATATCCCATCCCCACGTATCAATCCACACCATGAGCTCTTCGGCCTTACCTGACAGCCCTCTTGCATTGAAATTTAATCATCCTTTAATCATCCTAATCATTGCAATTTAATCCAACAGGCATTCCTCACTTCCTGTCATGTTTCAGCCTCACCTGTTGCTTCCACTTGCTATTTCTGATTACTGTATCACCTTCCAGCCTTGCACTTGTCTCCCTGCCATTGAGGATCCTACCTTCTGCCAATCTAGTTTAAACCCTCCTTTGTGGCACTAGCAATCTGCCCTGCAGGATATTGATCCCCCTTCAGTTCAAGTGCAACCCCTCGCTCTTGAACAGGTCAGCTTTTCCCCAGAAAAGATCCCATTGATCCAGGGATCTAAATCCTTGCCCCCTGCAGTCCTCGATACCACAACAATCTGCTCTTTAGTGCAGGTGACTGCTTCCAGGCTCAATGTGTGAGCTGAAGTGATGCCTCTCCCTCTCAGATGGCCTCTGACCTGTTAACTCTATCATTGGGCGGCCATATATTTTCAAAACTAACTCTGAAAAATGCCGAATCTACAACTTGAAATAGATGATCATGTTTTACTATTAACATCCAGAGGGACAATTCCAACTTTATTGGCTGCTAGTCAGTGTTTCATCAGCTCCCAGAATTTTCTGAGGCTGATTTTGCAAGGAATTCTGGGAGTTGTTTGGATGACATCTTTTTTCCTCATCTCCAGTTAGGCTGACCCATCATGAAGGATGAAGACGGAATTCCAATATTTGGAAAAACAACGAGTTTGGGTGAAGACAGCCAGTTGTGAAATGTTTCAATAATCTGTGGTGTATTTGGGTCACAGGATAGAACAGGACAGGTTTAACCTACCCAGGGTATGGCTTAAGCAATATGATTGGACCATACCCTCATGAAACCTCTGAGCTCAGATCTTTTAGGTCAAATGAATTATTAGAATAAATTCATCATCAAATTTGGTGAGCTTACTGCATCCATTAAATAAATACTGAGGAAAGGGTGTTCTGTAGTTTTGGACAAAGGAATTTGTTAAATTAGAAGATAGTACAAAGATTATACATTCCAAAGTGAGCAAAAATATTAAGTTAACATGTGATACCAGCCCATCCAGAGAGGGTGCTGTGATCTCTCCTGTTAGATCACACTGAGGAAGATCTGATTGCTATATCCTCATGCACCCTGACAGAACTGCTCAGAAAGAGAGTGAGGCATTGAGTTTTTTTATTTCAAAAGTATACTTTATTCCTAAAAATATCTTTAAATACATACATAATCACTAAAGCTGTTTGGTTTTGTACAGTAGCATATGAAGGAATAAACAAACATTGGAGTTTGACTCTATCCAGCAAACAAACCAAAGGCATTTTTAACTTGTAAATGTTATATGTACATATATCTGAGGCACTGGGAGTGTCCAATAACCGGATGAACCACCATTTGTCTTTGATTCAAAAATAGCTCACAATCGAAGCTGAGCATAAGTTCCTTCCTGCTAATTTTAATCCAATTGCTCTAGTACCCACTTCAGCTGCAGCCTGGATACAGAGGTGAGCTTTATTTCCGTAATTTAATAAATATGGCATTAATTACAGACCAACAGCAGATCATTGAAATATCTAGATGACCATCTCCATCTGATGTGTAACCCAACGGGGAGGATGTCTTTTTATTTTCATGTGTAGATGAGTTGCCGGTCACAGCCAATGACATTGGTAGAAAAACTCATAGGGATCCCATACTGGAAAAGTTGTACAGGGATGGTGTAGACTCGATGGGCCAAATGGCCTGCTTCCACATTGTAGTGATTTCATGATTCTATATCCAAGTGGATGCTCAATATGTATACTGGATTTAGAAATCAGACCGTTTTGTACCTGAAAGAATGAGTTGCCAATTGATAATTGATAACTGCCAATACCAGCTATTATGTGGGATCCACAGATGTAATTCCAGAAAGATACACATCTCAGTTGCTTTGTGATATTCATGACTAATAGGTAGTGATGAACGTGACAAAGATTCCAGCGATAAGTGGCCAAGGTTTGATAAGACCATTGTGAAACACTACAGAGTATGTCAAGCTGTAGGAAAGGAGCTCCCATCAGTAAATTTGTAAACATGGAAATGACGAGTGAGAGTGCAACAGAGACAGCACATTGTGCAGAATCTGAAGATGAACAGCTCTTCATTGTGATATATAACTATCCCAACAACAACGATCAAAACTTCAGAGATTTTGCACCGTTTGATTATTGCTCCTGGGTTTCCAGAGGAAATTGTGCCTGATTACCATCTCAATTTTCTTCAGAATGTTTTCAAACATCGGAATTGAATGAATGGCATAAAACAGACAGAAGTTCCACTGTATCATCCCACTTCGAATAGAGCAGCAGAGTGCGTGGTACAAGTGTGTTCTTGTTAAACAAATTCTAGATACAAACTGCAAGCAATCTCAGATATCACTGAATCAAAAACCAGTGATTAGATTTGTTTATTTGCTCCAATGCACCTCATACTATGCCTGGTGGATCCGATCCTGAGAAGACAGCCTGGAATGAGATTTTCATCACTGTGTCGTGATTGGAATGAGGTTTGGCCAGGAAACTGGAAATGAGTTTGGCCAACTCATTGAGTATTAATCTGGGCCAATCAGGGAGTCCTGGCTGACAAATATAAACATGAGTCTCAGGGATTCTCCTCACTCTATGGACTTGCTCTGGGCTAGCTCGTCAGAGTCAATGTACTATGCATGCGTAAATAAAAGGAGACTTGGTGATGGATACCGGCCTCTATAGAGTTGTCTCAATCAGTGCAGGTTACGTTTTCCACAGATGGTATAAGAAATCCAGTCCAAACAAAAGAGAGAAAGAAATCTGAACTTGAAACAAAAGGCCAAGGTGAAAGAGCAGAATCATAGTATTTGAAGTGGGTTTCCAGGGAGAGCTGTTAAAATCTCAGGTTGTCATACATATTTATTCAGGGCGCTTGTTAGTAGAAAGATCAAGTTTGCACGTGTAGATCAAGTTTTACCTTCAGAAGTCACAAAGAAAAAGAAAGTTAGGAAGAATCAAATGAGTTTAATGAATTGGGTCATCGGGATTGGAGTAAATTACCAAGAATTACTCCAACACAACTTGTGCCTGAAACCAATTCTGAGTCAGTCAGACTAATGCAGAGGAAAATTCAACTGAGGGCAAAGGGCAAAATTACTCCTTGTGGCAATAAGCTTCTCCTCAGTCTTAGAACAGGATGGGCACTGTGTTATCCCTGACTCCAGCATCTGCAGTTCTTGTTATCTCTAGATGAAAATCTTTCCTCAAGTATTGAAAGTCCGAGTCAAGAAAGGAGTGAACCTTGAAGGAATAGGAAGCCAGCGGTTAGGTTAGACTTAAATAAATGGAAAACAAGAGATGCACATGAGTTGAATGGAATTTTTAACATTGTGTAACATATTCATTCAGGAAGATGAAGTGTAATAGCACCCTCCTCTGGCTATTTGTGCATTTGTATATACCAGAATAAACTGGTTTGAATCCAGTGATAGTAAGAACTGCCAGTGCTGGAGTCAGAGATAACACTGTATGAAGCTGAAGGAACACAACAGGCCAGGCAGCATCAGAGGAGCGGGAAAGCTGATGTTTCAGGTCAGGATGAAGGGTCCTGACCCAAAACGTCAGCTTTCCTGTTCCTCTGATGCTGCCTGGCCTACTCTGTTCCTCCAGCTCCACACTGTTGGTTTGAATCTAGTGTTGACTTTCTGTGTGTTGCATGCTGTTTAAGTTGGTGCTACAAAGATATAATGGGTACTATGTATAATTTGGCGTCATTAAGATTCCTGACTAAGCTTCCACAGTTTTTTGAGGTAGGGAATTCTACAAGTTCACCACACATTTGGTGAAGAAATATTTCCTCAATCAGTCCGAAATGGCCTCCCGCGTATCCTACAACTGGCTCATTTTTTCTGAAGAGGGGTCTAGGCCCGAAACATCAGCCTTCCTGCTCCTCTGATGCTGCTTGGCCTGCTGCGTTCATCCAGCTCTACACCTTGTTATCTCTGGCTCTCTCCAATCTTGTTAATGCCTTCCAAGCGCTCTGTTAACATGTTTTTCATAATAGACTCTAGCATTTTCCCCGTGACTGATGTGAGGCTAACTGGTTCGTAATTCTCTTGTCTTATTTTCCCTTTCCCTCTCTTTTTAAATAGTGGAGCTACATTTACCACCCTCCAATCTGCAGGACTTTGAGCTATAGGGAGAGGATGAATAGGCTGAGGTTATTTTCCCCTGAGCGCCAGAGTCTAAAGGTGTGGCCTTATAGAGGTTTATGAAATCAATAGGGGCATGGATAAGGTAAATAGACGAGGTCTCTTCTCTGGGATGGAAGAATCCAAAAGTAGAATGGAATTTTTAACATTGTGTAACATATTCATTCAGGAAGATGAAGTGTAATAGCACCCTTCTCTGGTTTAAGGTGAGAGGGGAAAAATTTGCAAGGGTCCTAAGGGGCAACTTTTTCATGCAGAGGGTGGTACGTGTATGGAATGAGCTGCCAGAGGAAGTGGTTGAAGCTAGTACAATTACAACATTTAAAAGGCAATTGGATGGATACATGAATAGGAAGGGATAGAGCGATATGATCTAAATGCTGGCAAATGGGACTATGTTAATTTAGGATATCTGGTCGGCATAGGCGAGTTGGAATGAAGGGTCTGTTTCTGGGCTAAACATCTCTATTACTCTATGACTCCAACTGCTCCAGGTTCAATAAGAATGCATCCAATATTTCCAGGGCCACTTCCTTTAGATCTCTGGAAAGCAGACTATAGGCCCTGGTGACTTGTCAGCCTTTGTACGCATTAATTTCCGTTGCAGTATTTTCTTATTAATACTGATTTCCTTCAATTCCTTTCTCTCACTAGACCCCTGGTTCTCTATTTTCTGTGCACTCCATTGTGAAGACAGAACCAAATTCTTCTGCCATTTATTTTGTTTCCAATTATAATTATAGAACTAGAGAAGGCTTTCAATCTCTCTATTATCACTGGACTGTTAATCCAGACACCAGACAACATTCTGGGAACCTGGATTCGAATCCCACCAAGACAGATGGTGGAATTTGAATTCAATAAATATCTGGAATTAAGAATCTAATGATGACCGTGAAACCATTGCCAATTGTCGGAAAAACCCATTTGGTTCACTAATGTCCTTGAGGGAAGGAAACTGCCATCCTTACCTGGTCTGGCCTACATGTGACTCCAGACCCACACCAATGTGGTTGACTCTTAACTGCCCTCAGGGCAATTCGGAATGAGCAATAAATGCTGCCTGGCTAGCGACGCCCTCATCCTGTGAATGAATAAAGAAAAAAATCTCCCTTGAAAGAAACGTATGGGATAAGGCAAAATGGAGAAGCACCAATTCACTGAGAATTCAAATCGGTCTGCAATATTTGCCACTGCTGAGGACACAACACATCAACTAAACAACTGTGGTTTCAGGCTAAAACCCAATTGGAATTTAGAAGAATGAGGGCGGATCTTAGAGAAATATGTAAAATTATGAAGGGAACAGAGAAGATAGAAGCAGGTGAAACTGGAACTAAGGGCATAGCCTCAAAATAAGGGGGAGCAGCTTTTGGACTGAATTGAAGAGGAACTTCTTCATCCAAAGGGTTGTGAATCTGTGGAATTCCCTGCCCAGTGAAGCAGTTGAGGCTTCCTCATTGAATGATTTTAAGGCAAAGATTTTTGAATACTCAAGGAATTACAGGTTATAATGAGTGGGCAGGTAAGTGGATCTGAGTCCACAGAAGATTGGCCATGATCTTATTGAATGGTGGACCAGGTTCAATGGGCCAGATGGCCAACTCCTGCTCCTGTTTCTTATGTTCTTAATAGCTCAAGGAAACTCCAAGGCTGTCATCTCCAACACTTCGATCATGATCGACTGGTTGATCTCAGTGTCTCTGGTAGTTGATCTCACTGCCCACCCACATTGCCTGTTGTGTGTATGTCTGACATTGATCTCACTATTCCCTTACTGCATACACATCAATCGTCATGACAACTGCCGCCTCCAGAAACCTTGCCACCTCTGCATTGTGTTTTCATTTGGTCCCAGATGGGCTACCATTTGCAGTGTAAAGTAAGTTTTGTGGTCACAATGCAAACAAACGAATAAGAAACCTAGCAGGATCTGAAGTGTGATGCCAATAAATTATCATACCAAAACATACATTATAGCAATATGTAAAAAAGAAGAATGTGAAACAACACCAGACAATGATGTGCAGTAAATTCAAGGATTGCGTTGGCTTGAACTGTATGTAACAAATAAAGAAAGCCAAGGAGCTGAGGGCTGTTTTGAAAGCTCAACAGTTTTATTTTCTAAACAGCAACGAAAGGTAAGGCTGCACCGACACACTTGCCTTCTTCTGGCAAAGCCAAGAAATAATTTGTAGGTGGTGAAGTGATTAAAGAGGCATGACTGTGGCTGCTGTCTCTTATTTCAATGACATTAAGAACAAAGGAGAAATAATAACAACAATTCGGAACATATCACTTGCCGCTTCCATAGTGTTAAGATGAGTGGAGTCTTTCTATAGAGATGTTTTTCAGCAATTACACCAGTGCCTGAAGGACGGAGAATGCTTCTTGCTGCAATTCAATGAATCCATGGAAATGACTGACACAGCCCAGTTGATTGTTTTTTGTGTCCATGGTTTTTAAGGACATAGCTAAAGAGAAAAGTCCATAACGTTACTCACTAATGTTTGCTGGTAGATTATACCATTGTAATTACATAGTAATTTTCATCCTTTTGCCCCTGAAAGAGAGAAAGGGGTGAGGATATGTACAAGTTCAAAAGGTACGTGCAATTTTTTTTAAAAAAATCTAATTAAAAAGCTAGTTTCCATCAGAAATGCAGCACGAAACGTGGGCCTTGTTGCAGTTTACAGAAATAATGATTTCTCCTCTTTTGTCAATTACTACTGTATAATCCAACAGCAAGCATTAGCAATTAGAGTTATGGACTTTTCTCATGTAATAAAAATTTTTAGATTTTAAATGCGAGATCCTTTCAGCACCACTTGTTTAAATCCTTACTTGATGAACTCAGTGCTGCCTATGGTGAACTAATCCTCTATGTCAATATGACATGGTTAAGTTCAGATTCAGAGAAGATCCTGCAAAGATTTTGAGAACTGATACCTGAAATCCTCACCTTTCTTAAATCGAGGAATGAACCGTGCAGTGAGTTGTCAGACAATGCGAGGTATTGCATTTTGGTACAACAAAAAAAGGGTAGGGCTTACACGGTTAATGGTAGGGCCTGGGTAGTGTTGAAGAACAGAGGGACCTCGGGGTGCAGGTACATAATTTGTTGAAGTTTGTACCACATATAGATAGGGTGGTTAAAAAGACATTTAACATGCCTGGCTTTATTGCTCAGTTCTTTGAGTATAGGAGTTGGGAAGTCATGTTGAGGTAGTACAGGACATTGGTGAGGCCTCTTCTGAAATATTGTGTTCAGTTCTGGTCATCCAGTTTTAGGAAGGATATTACTAAGCTGGAGAGGGTTTGGAAGAGATTTAACAGGATGTTGCTGGAAATGGAGGGTCTTATTCATAAGGAAAGGCTGGATAGGCTGGGACTTTTTCACTAGAGCATAAAAGGTTGAGAGGTGATCTTATGGAAGTTTATAAAATAAAGAGGAGCACAGATAGGGTAATTGGTAATTGTCTTTTCCATAAGAGGGGGCATTTCAAGTCTAGGGGGCACATTTTTAAGGTGAACAGAGAGAAATTTAAAAAATACATGAGGGGCAAATTTTTTACATAGAGGGTGGTTCATGTGTGGAATAAACTTCCTGAGGAAGTGATGGATATGGGTACAGTTTAAGAGACATTTGGATAGATACATGAATAGGAAAAGTTTGGAGGGATATGAGCCAGGAGCAGGCAGGTGGGATGTGTTTAGTTTGGGATTATGTTCAGCATGGACTGCTTGGACTGTAGAATCTGTATGACTCAATGACAATGCGTGCTCGCTTGACTTCAGCTTCCTTTTGACAGAACAATTTGAACTGTGAAATGTTAGGAAATGTAGGAGGCGGTGCTGTCATGTGGAGAGTTCCAGGATTTTCACCAAGCAATATTGAAGGAGGATTGATATGCATCCAGTTCAGGAAGATGTGTGTTATGAAGGGAAACTTGGGTATTAATGTGTTCCATACATCTGCTGTCCTTGTCTTTCTAAGTGATGTGGGCTGCAGGTTTGGAGAGTGCGACTAAATATGTTATGGCATCCAAGAAGACCTTAGCCTTTGCTGTTCAGCAACTCCTATGCTGCTAAAAAACATTCCCTCCCCTTTTTCATCCTTATCCTCTTCTTTTTCCTCATCCTTATTTTCTCTTTTTCTCCTTCCAAGGCTCCTTGGACTTGCTAAACTGCATCTGCTGATACTACGTACAACTTTGCTCTAGTGTGATCTCACCTGTGCACTATACTGTTGTAGCGAGACTGCCCCGCTTCGATGCTCCATCCATCTTTCATTGAATTCAATTTCCCTTCCTAATTTCTTGCTGCATCTACATGGGAATTTTTCTGAGTCGTATACAAGTGCATCCAGATCATTTTGTTCTGCAGCACTCTGTGGTTTGTCTCTGTTTGAATACTATTCTGCATTTCTGTTCTTCCTGCTAATGTGGACAAATTCACATCATCCCACATTATACGCCATCTGCCAAGTTTTTAATCGCTCATTTAACCTATTGTCATGATCACTCCAGGCATGTGCTCACAGTAAGCTATGAACTGTCAATGTGTATCAATCACTTATAGGCCACTTTTAGTTTCCGAATGTTTCAGTTTAAAAATAACCAGCTGCACAGTCGTATGTTTTGAACAAGATAAAAGGTTAATGTTTTACAGCACCATTACCGGAAGATATTTAAGTAAAATACAATAAAGTTACTAATTAAAATGCTTAGATAAAGATTTAAAGTAGGTAAACGTAAAAGTTACGAAAGAAGATGAAGATGAAACCTATCTCTCAATGGGTGAAAATTGTATCAGAGATAAAAGGTACTGCAGATGCTGGAGAATCCGAGATAACAAGCATGGGGCTGGATGAACACAGCAGGTCAAGCAGCATCATAGGAGCAGGAAAACTTGACGTTTCGGGCCTAAACCCTCTG
>JAHRHZ010000274.1:34962964-34996053 GCA_024137785.1 Ginglymostoma cirratum
TGACGTTTCGGGCCTAAACCCTTCATCAGAGGGTTTAGGCCCGAAACGTCAAGTTTTCCTGCTCCTATGATGCTGCTTGACCTGCTGTGTTCATCCAGCCCCATGCTTGTTATCTCAATGGGTGAAGATTACTTTTCTCTAGACAATGGGTTGAAAACCTAAGTCAGATTCAGCACCTGAGATGGACATTGAAGTTGAATAGTTGGAAGTTTCTAGCACAGATGGACTGAGAAGAAAAGATTCTGTGAAGGAGTGAAGGTTCCTTTATTTTATATTTATTGTGCTGCAAGGCCCGTGGTTCAGTACATCAGCTCTTGAGCTGGTTTATATCCTGTGTTGGCCTATTGAGGACCCCACTCACTGATGGTGTCTCTTTGAGTCCATGAGCTCTCACCTTTTGCAGTCACCTTTTATGTGGCACTTTGTGGAATACTTTACAATTGTTAGTCAAACCTTAACCACTCACCTTGTAACTTAGCCAAACAACTCTAATAATTTGGTTAGACACAACTTCCCATCCACAAAATCAAATTTGTTCTTTCTGATTGCCTTATGATTTTCTAAAGGTCCCAGTACTGTTTCCATAGTAATGGATTCCAGAGGTTTTCCAAAGACAGATGTTGGGCTAACTAACCGACAGAGTCATCACTGGAATGAAAACATTCACTCTGTTCTCTCTCCACAGATGCTGCCAGACTTTCTGAGATTCTCCCACGACTTCTGTTTTGGTTTCAGCTCTCCAGCATCTGCAGTATTCTGTGTTCATATTAAAACCTCTTATGGCTATTGTAGTAAGTACACTACAAGCCCCATGAGATCACAGGATTGTTATTGTGCAGAATGGGGCCATTCAGCCCATTGTATCTTGATTTATATTGTACCCTATAGCATGCCTCCTATTGAGGGATTACAAACTACCCCCATCCCACCTGCATAAAAACCGAAAGAACTGCTGACCCTATTCTGAGGAAGGGTCACCGGACCCGAAACTTTAACTCTGATTTTTTTCTTCACAGATGCTGGCAGACCTACTGAGCTTTTCCAGCAACTTTGTTTTTGTCCCATCCCACCTGTGATGTTTTCCCTCTGCTATTTCTTACCTCAACCCAAACTGACTCTGCACGCTGATCTTCTGTGCAAAAGAAATCCAAATCTTACCTTGGATTAAGAGAGTTAACACATTGCTCTTTCATTTCTCTGTCTTTCTGGACTGTGAAACATTCCTAAGTATTCCGGCCCTGGGAGTGGTCACTTGGCCCCTGAACCATGCTCATTCTTTTAGCCTGTGCTGCCTACCCTCCACATCCCCAGAGATGATCCAAGCCTTTATCAGGGACAGGCTCCTGGATTAGTTTCACTCTTAACACGAGTCACTCTGTCCAGTATTTCCGAAATCACTTCCCCACTCCACCATCCCCCTCCCCAGCCACCACACGTATACACACACACACACACACACACATTTACACACACATTCACACACGCACATGTTTACACGCTCATAAACATTTCCACACGCGTGCATTTACACACATACACACATATTTACAAACATACACACAAGCACATACACACATATATTTACACCCACATATTTGCACACATTTACACACATGTTTACACACACAGACACATACATTAGCACACACACATACAGGCAAGCACGTATACACAACACACACTCAAGCACATACACACGCACATACACATGCATTTACACACACAAGCACATATACACACACATATTTACACATACTTACTTACACACCCACATGTTTACACATACATACATTTACATACATTTACACACATTTACACACACATACACACATTAACACACACACACCACATACAGGCAAGCACGTATACACACCACACACAAGCAACTATACAGTCACATACACATTTACACACACATTTAGACATACATATTTGCACACACACACACACACACACAGACACGTATACACACACACGTATACATACACACACCCACGGGGGTTCCAGCAGAGGTGACCGAGCCCCCCGCCCATGAAGACCTTTCTAAACCCAACACCCGAGCAGCTGGGTTAAAGACACGCAGAGCTCCGCTGATTCTGCTCGGGACCTCCCGCTACATCTCACTCACAAACTTCCCTGGTTCGTTCACGCTTCATCCTGGTCCGGAGCTGATGCTCAGTCTGTACAGTAACCATTTCCTGGTTTCATAGAATTACAATTTAAAACTACGCGGAAATTCCATTCACCCTGATTGCTCTCTGTGTAGATTATATATTTGTAAAAACGCCTTACAATGTATTACTTTTATTCTGTCATTACAGACCGGGATCATATAGATCACAACCTGTGATTAAACCGGCGACTCTTTCCATCCAGCATCAGAGGAGCAGGAAGGCCTTTATAAGGTGTAGAACTGGATGAACCTGCTGTGTCCATCCAGCTCTACACCTTGTTATCTCAGATTCTCCAGCATCTGCAGTTCCTACTATCTCCGACTCTTTCCATCCGACAGGATTCCTCTGAGTGTTTTGTTCATAGTTTCCCCTTATGCCCACTTCAGGCATTGGACCGTCTCTCTCTCTAAAAACACTCTCTCCCTTCAATGGCCACACAATTTCTCTCCAATAGAAACTCTACCCCAGAAACACTCTGTACAACAGAGAGACTCTCTCTCTTCATGGGACCCCTCAGCGCAGCTCAAATTCCCAGCTTTTCCTTCGTTTGCAAGGTACTCGGTGACGTCGACTGCTTCAGGCAATGAGTGACACAGGGCGAGGAAGCTCAGCTCAGAAAGATTCAATCAGAGAGCGAGCAGACAGGGAAACGGGGGCGCGATGGGGAGAGAGAGGGAGTAAGAAAGATCAGAGGGAGGGAGGGAGATCAGACAGAGGGAGAGTAATCAGAGGGAGCAAGGAAGAGCAGAGAAAAGGAGACAGACCAGGCAGAGAGAGACCAGAGGGAGCGAGAAAGATCTGGTGGTGGTTGGGGAACAGGGGAAGACGGAGATCAGAAAGAGAGGGGGCTGAGGGATGAGATAGAGTGAGAGAGGAGAGAAGGAGATCAGACGGAAATAAAGGAGTTAGATCAATGAGAGGGAGTGAGAGATCAGTAAGAAAGAAAGGGAGTGAGAGAGATCAGTGTGAGAGAGGAACGAATTGAAGAGAAACAGATAGAAGTAAAGGCCAGAAAAAGACACAGAGGGAAGGGATTATAGAGTTGAGAGAGTAAAGATCAGAGAAAACGACAGCAAGGGACTGAGACAAAGGGATGGTCTGTGAGATTAGAAAGGAATTTGGGGAGGCCAGAGGAAATCAATGGGAGAAATATAGTAGGGGGTAACAATCAGAGACGGAGAGAAAGGCTAAGGGAGTGATCAGAATTCCCTGGCCCCAGCTGCATCACTCACATTGTCCCCCTCTCAGCCACCACCAGCAGTCTGCTGAAAGAGATTTAAGGAAAAAGAGATTAAGAGGGAAGTTCGGAATGGCTGACTTTGACTTTGAGGAATTGCTTTTGTTGCTTAATCAAACCAACCAGTCTCTGGAGAATTTCCTGAAATATATCGTTCCTGATGGGGCTGAGGTACGGAGCGATGGACTTAAAGTCACCAGGATCTTGATCTCCATTGTCTACTTCATCGTTTGTGTTTTGGGTCTGGTGGGTAACCTCCTGGTCCTCTGTCTCCTCCAGTACAAATATGGGAAGAAAAAATCCACCATGACCATCCTGGTCATGGGTTTGGCAGTGACTGATTTCCAATTTGTGCTGACGCTGCCTTTCTGGGCAGTGGACACTGCCCTGGACTTCAGCTGGCCTTTCGGCAACGTCATGTGTAAGGTGGTCTCTTCAGTGACTGTGATGAACATGTACGCCAGTGTTTTCTTCCTCACTGTCATGAGCATCACCAGATACTGCTCAGTGGCCCAGTCGCTAAAGATGAAGACACACTTTTCGGGATACTCTGACAAGTTCCTCTGCATCTCCATTTGGTTAGTAGCCTGTGTTGTGACCCTTCCCCATGCAATTTATTCCACCACTGTTGCAGTAGTAGATGAAGAGCTGTGCATTGTCAAGTTTCCAGATCTTCACAATGATCCCCAGTTTTGGTTGGGGCTCTATCAGCTCTCAAAGGTCTTGGTTGGTTTTATCTTACCTCTGATCATCATCTCCGTGTGCTACATCCTGTTGCTTCGCTTTGTAAACAGGAAGGAGATGAGCTGCAACACCCCAAAGAGAATGTCCAAGGTCACCAGATCTGTCACCATCGTGGTGCTCTCCTTCTTCATCTGCTGGCTGCCTAACCAAGCCCTGACTGTTTGGAGTGCCTTTATCAAGTTGAACGTGGTTGAATTTACAGGCGCCTTTTACACCACCCAGGCATACATCTTCCCCATCTCCGTCTGCCTCGCTCACAGCAATAGCTGCCTCAATCCCATCCTGTACTGTTTGATGAGAAGGGAATTTCGGGCAGTGCTGAGAGAGTTACTCCTGAAAGTGACCCCTATCAGGCAGATCTGACCTCTGATGTCGAGCCTGGCATCCACGAAGAGGAGACAGATGCCAGTGATCATCTCCATGTCAAAGTAAGGCTCATCTTTGGATCTGACTGTGCTCCCTGATCATTGACGGATTAATTGTGATCCTTATACTCTGTCTCAATTTGCCAATCATCTCGCTTTTTCATTTAGTTATCTAAATGTGGTTTACTCCGTACCTGTTATATCTGTAAGTAGGAGTCTAATGATCAGTGTGTCTAGGTTTAGTTCTTAGAAAAAAAGCATTTAATGATTCCATTTGTATCTGAAATGCATTTTAGCTGTATTAGGAAAATCAGTCATGCTTACAATTGTACAGCTTTTTTCCCCATTGTGCTTTAGGGTTTCTGTCATTGCACAAAATGGATAAATCATGATCCAGAATTTGTGAAACTGTCAGTGTTTGTCTGTGAAATTCACAGCAGATTTTGGTGCCTGGTTATACAGTTAAACAGAGAAATCCAGGAGTTATTTCCTGCTCCTCCACAGGGTCCACCACAGCTTACCATAAATGGAAATCTTTCAAAATCACTGAAATGATAAGAGTTTCCACTTTTACTCTGGAAGATGGCAGTTAAAGCCCTGAAATGATCTGCCTTACTGATGAAGTATAATTGAGTGTTTAATGGCATGCTAAGTCATAACTATTCATGTGTAATCTCTCTGGCCCTTAAAAGTAAGTTGTAAATATGTAATATCATTTTCTTCCATTCTGATAAAAAAAATCCATTGCCTTTTAATTTTAAAGTTCATGATATTTCATAATAATATGCTATTTAATGTGTATGGCCCAATCTTTATTTCATCTCGGTGAAGTTTACATGAAAAAGAAACAAAAGTTAATCTGTGCCTTTCATTTCCAGGGTTGCTATCTGTAAGAATTCTTTAATTTGATTGGTGGTTTGGCTAAATCTCTGTAAGCAGATTTTCTTGAAGTTAACAGCCAACAGTGAACACTATTCTTCATCACCAGCTACAAAATCCAAGCCAGTTATGAGTATTTAAAGATATTGATTTTATTGTCACATGTACTCAAGTACAGGAGTACGGTGAAAGTGTATAATGTTGCCATGCATGGCACCATCTTACGTACAAAGGTACCTAGGTATACAAAGCTTAGGTACAAAGCAGTAAAAGGAAAAAACAAATTTAGGAAGTTAAGCATTGCAGACCATCATAATGTAAGTATAAAAGTAAAGAAATAAGGGAATAGTTAATTTTATATATAATAGCCCTGGTGCCTTAGTTGGTAAACCAACAAGCGCTGCATATTCAGTGAATATTTTAAAAAAATATGGTCTCATAAATATCTGAGATCTCAGTGACTCTGTAGAACTCAGCTCATTTTTGCATCTCTGGAATTTGTTAAGATTTATATTTGACTTTATTAACAGTTAATTAATTTGTGATTTTAGCAAGCATTCTGCACTAGGTACTAACGGAGTTCTCAGCCACACTAACCTTAAGTCTTATACATTATGCCTTGGGACTTGCATACTGATTTCCGATGTTCAACTCCCCAGTGTAAATCGCTGTCATTATTTAGTAAGTTTTAGAGGTATCTATTAAACAGAATAGTTAAACCCAATTACACTCCAATATTAATGGTAATGACTTAATGATGGAAATTGGGGTCCAAAGCCAATCCCAACTGGTTGTGTTTAGACCAAGGCTGATATTCTGGGATCTGGTACACATGCTGTCATTTGTATGTGATATAATCCTTCACCACCATCCATTTCTATAAATATTCATCCTAAACAGGGTATGTGCCTTGGGCAACATCACTGACATGATCAATGGGCTTGGCTTATATGGAATAGATACTGACGTCCTGACAAATTTATCATCATTTTGTTTGATTCAGAGTCTCATCTGCCCATACTCCTAAAACTCACTGCAGTCATCCCACTCAAACCCTCCATGCCTCTGAGTCTCTGTATATCCTGCCTCCTAATATCCCAACACTGGGAACCAGGTGATCAACTGCATCGGCCCCATTCTCGCAAATCTCCCTCCTAAATCCTTTTTGTCTTTTATACTTTTGTTTTGTAAAAGTCTTTCCTTAAAAGCTAGATCCTTGTTCAAGTTTACTTAAGCTTTTCTTAAGTTCCATGATTTCCTTAATCTCTCCTTCCACTCAGCATCCATTTTCGCCTCGCACTTTGTGAATTTTTTGACAATATAGTGTTCTATGTCAATGCAAGTTGTTTCTGTAATAACACTTACCTCAAAGTAATGCATTTCATGATGAGGCTTGAATGTTAAGGGTAAGTATTGTTCGTCAGTATGAACAGTGGACATGGTGGCACAGTGGTTAACACTGTTGCCTCACACCACTAAGGAGCGAAGTTTGATTCCAGCCTTGGGTGACTGCATAGGGTTTGCACATTTTCCCTGTGTCTGTGTGTGTTTCTGCCGGGTGCTCTGGTTTCCTCCCACACTCCAAAGATGTGCAGGTTAGGTGGATTGGCCGTGCTAAATGTGGGGGTAGGGTGGGGCTCGGGGTTGGATGGTCTTCAGAGGGTCAGTGCAGACCTGTTGGACCAAATGGTCTCTTTTTTGCACTGTAAGGATTCTATAAAACTCAACAGGTCTGTCAGCATTTATGAAAAAAGAAACACAGATGATGGATGGAATCTTATCAATACATGAGCAACGTGGCTCTGGTGAATTTGTGGCAGCTTCAGGAGAAAGGTCTGATGGGGCCCATCTTGATGCTAGCAGCATCTTTTATCCCCCCTACGGAGCAGCGAAGTGAGTTTCTCATGAGGCAGAGCAGCGAGGTGTCCAATCCTACCTATTAAATGCCCTACTTGTGGCAAAACTCACCTCACTAACAATCTTCCATCTTACCAAAAACACCGAACATGCTAGACCTCAGTACTTCTCAGCTTGGAAGTCAAAGCCAGGTACTCCGAGTAAGTAAGTAAGCAGCACAGAGGGCACACAGTGGGTGAGAGTGAGTGAGGAAGATGTTGCAGACAATAGTGAGTGTAGGTAGAGCATGAGCCATGGTAGGAGATGGGTCCAGTAACAGAGATAGAGTGGGTGTGAGGTATCGGAGAGAAGATGGTGGCACTTACGCTAGCAGCATGGAGGACATTGACGTTCTCCCTGCAGTGCTGGGTATTCCTCCAGACAACTGAGACTAATTATCCACTCCTGGATAAACAGTTTGACCATTTAAACAGCAGCGAGGTCAAGAAAGCTGGCGGGGAAGGCTGTCAGCAGAATACGTGAGAACTGTAAACTGTAAGAAAAATGTGACACCTTGTTGACATATTATTTAAAAACAGTCCCATTATCACTTTGCTGAACTGGACTGAATTAGGCACTCAGTCATGCAAAACCAAACAAAAGCACACACACAATTGTGCAGAGATAATAGGAACTGCAGATGCTGGACCTGAAACATCAGCCTTCCTGCTCCTCTGATGCTGCTTGGCCTGCTGTATTCATCCAGCTCAACACATTGTTATCTCACAACTGTGCAGCTCAGTTGAATTGGGGGCCAGCATAATGTTCAGAAACTTCACAATCTGCTTTAGAAAGGAAAAGCTCAACTCAGCTTTACAGCTCGACAGTTGCCAAGTTTGATGAAAGCAGAAAGCATTGTCAGCAATGTTTGGCGATGAGTGGTTGGGGGGGAGGGGGGGGGGGTTTGGGCGTTTGGGTATGTGTGTGCTGTGTCTGTGGGGTGAGGGTGGGGTGTTGGGGGTGGGGGAGCTCTGTCCATGAGGTTAGGAGGGATGCTCTGTCTGTGAGTGGGGTGGTGAGCTCTGCCCATGGTAGGGGGGTAGTGGGGAGGCTCTGTTCATGAAGGGGGGGGAGAGGTGAGCTCTGGTCCTGAGAGGAGAAGGCATCACTGTTCCTGGTGGGGGGGGAGCTCTGTCCATGAGGAGAGGGGACAGCAGGAGCTCTCTCCATCAGGGGAAGAATGTGGGGGGGATGCGGATGGATATCCATCCATGACGGGAAGAAAGTGGGGGATGGAGATTTGTCCATGAGGGGAAGGAAAGGGGGTGTGGAGATCTGCCCATGAGGGGAAGGAAAGTGGGTGTGGAGATCTGCACATGAGAGGATGGAAAGGGGGTGTGGAGATCTGCACATGAGGGGAAGCGGAGGGTGGGACCTCTGTCCATGAGGTGGGGTGCTCTGTCCAAGGGGTTGGAATCGGGGCAGGTGAACAATACATGGATGTTGGAGATACGCTGGTTTTAACCTAATCATAAAAGAAAACTGGGGAAGTGTAGGACAGTCAGTGTCCATGGTTTCTGTCCATTTTAGTGCAGTGTTGATTGAATCAAGGGGAAATCCCAGCAGGGTCAAACTGCAATCAGAATTTTATACCAAGTCCGTGGAATTGTGTCCCTTGGGCCTTCCTCAGGCTCCCAGCTGCAGCAGCTTTGGAAGTTGAGTTTGAAATCTCTCCCCATATCAGAAAATCTGGGCCACTATTCCTCGTGTTAAAGACACTGCTTTAAAAATATAAATATCTGACCATGAAGATATCTACACCAAAGTACATATGTCTGTAAATTATAAGGATGGTTCTGGCAGAGAAAACCAGATTCCAATTGTCAAGGAACGACTAGTAAAACAAACCTGAGGTGAACTGCATTTGTTCTGCCAATTCAGACAGTAGTATTGACTGAAAGAGCATCTGGTTCTGACACTGTTAAGATAAGGATGTTGAAATAGGTTGTCTGGTACAAATGTTGTGCCTGGTTTTTGGGATTTAGCATCAAACTGAAGTAAATAACGAAGTGGAAAATTTGCTGCTAATTGAAGAATGAAGCTTCAATATTCTAATGACAAAATGTGGTGAAACGGGTGAGTTATTGAAGGGACTTTGCATTTCATGGAGATAATTTTATGAAGCCTCAGTAGTGATGTGTGGCCGTGATGTCATCATAAATTCTCTCAATACATTTGGAGTGAACCCTTTTACTGTATCCCAGTGTTTACAATTAAAATTATGCTGTATTAAGGAGAGGCACATCAGAGAGAAGATAAAACCGTCACATTATTGCAATAGTGTTGGCAGATGAGCTGTCTGCAGTGCTGAGATCTGTACACTCCACAGGTGAAAGAACCAATTTCTGCTCTAGTTGATATTACTTCAGGCTAATAGCCATATTAGCATAACCTGACCTTCTTAAGTCTGAAACCAATTTTCCCTGATCCAATTGTACATTTTTTTTGGTCCTAAAAGATCTTGAGACTACAACACTAGCACCCACAGGTTGTTGGAGTTCAGTCATCTCAGCTCCAGGAAATCTCTGCAGGAGTTCCTCATGGTAGTGTCCTAGGTCCTACCATCTTCAGCTGCTTCATCAATGACCTTGCCACCATCATAAGGTCTGAAGTGGGGATGTTCGCTGATGATTACACAATGTTCAGCACCGTTCGTGACTCTCTGGATACTGAAGCAGTCCATGTTCAAATGCAACAACATCTGGACAATCTCCGGGTTGACCGGGAGCAAAGACCATTCATGCCACCGAAATCCAGGCAATGACTATCTCCCACAAGGGACAATTGCACCATCTCTCTTTGACAGTCAATGGTGTTAACATCACTGAATCCCTCACTATCAACATTCTTGGGGTTATCATTGATGAGAAAGTCAATTGGGCCTGCCGTATGAATACAAAGGCAGCTCAGAGGCTAGGAATACTGCAGTAAGTAATTCATCTCCTGACTCCGCAAAGCTTGTCCATCATCTACAAGGTACGAGTTATAGTTGTGAGTAAAATATGAGGGAGTAACTTGATGATTGAGAAACAGAAAGAAATAGGGTCAACAAACATCGTTATTAACTTGTAACCTTGTACAGATGGCACCAGTAACTCCCACATCGGATTTGTCTGTGCATGACTGAGAGATCCCACACAGGAAAGAGTCAGATGATATTCATGGGGCTGTAACCTTCACAGCTACCTGTGACCCTCAGGTTTCAATTGAGTGTTTAGCACAGTTGCATCATGGCATCCTGGGAGTTTCATTGGCAATGCACCTTGCGCATCCCCAGGAAATGGAATCAGAGCCAAAAGCCTCTGGCTGTCCGCTAGCCTGAACCAACCAGAGGCTGATTTTTACAGCATTGCTGCAAAGTGTGACATCATTGAGATGCCAATGTTCAATTTGTAACAGCCAAAGGGATGATGTGAATTGCCTTTGACTGGCATTTGAACCCGAAGCATGTTCTCTTTGTGCGCATTGCACATGACAAGGAAGTGAAAGTATCTGAAGTTAGGAAATGCTTCGTTATATATTGGTTGCTACCATGCCCTGGAGTCCAATAGTTGTGGATCTCACGCTTTGCCATTAATCAGATGCTGATTTGGCCCATGCTGGGCATTGTTCCAGCCGATTTCTAGTTCCATGTCACATTGTTAGAAGGTAAGTGATGGCGGGGAATGCAGTGGATGCCATCAGCACTGGGCTCTGTCTGGTTACCAGGTAACTCCCCCACAGAGCCTCTGTCTCCCTTATGACCCCACATTACACTGATTGCTTGGTGGCTCAGTGGTTAGCACTGCTGCCTCACAGCGCCAGGGACCTGGGTTTGTTTCCAGCCTTGGGTGACAGTCTGTGTGGAGTTTGCACATTCTCCCTGTGTCTGTGTGGGTTTCATCCCACAGTCCAAAGATGTGCAGGCTAGGTGGATTGGCCATGCTAAATTGCCCCTAGTGCCCAGGGATGTTTAAGTTATGTGGGTTAGACACGGGGAAATTAGGGGAATGGGTCTGGGTGGGATGCTCTTCAGAGGGATGGTGTGGAGTTGTTGGGCCAAATGGCCTGTTTCCACACTGTAGGGATTCTATAAATATTGACCAGGACTCTGGGGATAACTTCAACAGCCACTACTCCTGCAGCACTCTCGATGCTGCCCATCTTTCTTCCAAATAGTACCATGCAATTCTTCACATACAGCTCTGTTTAACATCAAACTCAAAATACAGGTTCTGACAGATCTATCTGTTGATGCTTAAATACTTCTGAAAACATTTATTTTTCAGGCTGCAATACCCCTGGAAACAACTTTTGTTGCAAGTTTCCAGGCCAATGAGCCTGACAGTTGTTTGTTCCATGGTGGGAGAGCAAAGCTGACTACATTATTCAGAACCTATTGGAAACCAACCTACAGTTTCTTTAATCATATCTCAGGAAATTAATGAACAGACAATTCTGTTTCAATTTAGAAAGTATTAAACAAGCCACACAATAATTCAGATTTGTCACCTCCAGTGTGGACTCTGAAGACTGTTCACAGAGTTCACACCTTTCATTTTCACCCAGGGCACTGTGAGAACATGACATGTAAAAAATGCCTGGAGAAAGGTTTGTTAGAACAAAAACAGAAGTTGCTCAAAAAGCTCAGGCAGCATCTGTGAAGAAAATATCAGAGTTAATGTTTCAGGTCCGGTGACCCTTCCTCAGAAAGTTTGGATGGGTTTGATTGCAGGTTAATCAAAGATAGAGGCTTCTGAAGGAACGGTGACAGTCATGAGGCACGCAGACCTACTGAAAGCAGGCCAGCTACTGGCACTGAAGACTTCTGGGAAACTGTGTGCAAAGATGGGGAGGTGATGGCCTAGTCATGTTATCACTGGACTGCTAATCCAGAGACCCAGGTAATGTCCCAGGGACCCAGGTTTGAATCCCACCATGGCAGATAGCGGAATTTAAATTCAATAAAAAGAAATCTGAATTAAAATCTAATGACGATCATGAATCCATTGTCAATTGTTGGGGAAAAACCCATCTGGTGCACTCTAGGGAAAGAAACTGCCATCCTTACCTGGCCTGGCCAGCATGTGACTCCAGACCCACACCAATGTCGATGACTCTTAACTGCCCTGTAGGCAATTAGGGATGAGCAATAAATGCTACCTAGCCAGCGACACCCACATTCTGGGTATGAATAAAAACGAAAGATTAGACTCAAAATGAGGAAGGTTACACTTGGATAGTTGGCTGTAAAACAACTGTTCTGCTCATCAAGATGTTGACTTTTCTTTAGGGGTTTCTACTGTGACATTGGTGCCATTTCCAGGTCTAGATCCCTCTCTGAGAGTGTCATGTCTGTAATGATGCTCATGGATTACAGAGGTACAGGCATTGCTGGTGTAGGGGCCTGCCAATAACCAATGGAATTGATTCTGCTAGTAAGAGGGGTGTTGAAGGTTTGGCACTGCCATTATGTTATACCTACCAGTGAAACAGAGAGGATCTCACATCCTCAGCCGTAACCCTGCAGACATTCTATTCTAATAGAATTGAATCTCAGTTTTTCTGTTGCCCATGAGCACTGTTGCTGCAACCATTAATGAGTCATACTTCACCATTGTAAGTTTTCAGCAGTTTTCTTTTGGTAGCGCAATGGGACCCAATTAATTAGAGCCCAGATACCCATTCTGCCTCATTGAAAATAGTTTGAACAGCCTGTCAGAATGGCACTGACACCATAGACACAATCCTGTGTTGTTGAGTCCTCATGGATTTTGTCCTCATGAGGTGTAGGCAATTGGGTTGAATTCTGCACTATAGAGGCTGTTCCCTTAGAATAGACTGTCCTTTCTCTGAAGAAGGACCACTGGACCTGAAACATTGACTGATTTCTGTTCACGGATGCTGCCAGACCTGCTGAGTTTTTCTAACGATTTCTCTTTTTGTTTTTTTATGTCCTTTCTCTGACTTTGTCTCATCTAACATTGACTACAGTCTGACCCTTAGGGTCTTCTTTTATTCATTCACTCAATGTGGGCATTGCTGGCTAGGCCTGCGTTTATTGGCCATCCCTAACTGTAGCTAAGAG
This sequence comes from Ginglymostoma cirratum, assembly GCA_024137785.1. Lineage (NCBI taxonomy): Eukaryota > Metazoa > Chordata > Chondrichthyes > Orectolobiformes > Ginglymostomatidae > Ginglymostoma > Ginglymostoma cirratum. Next base: position 34,976,327 of record JAHRHZ010000274.1, read on the forward strand.
CCAACCACATTCATATGGGTCTGGAGTCACATATCGGCCTGCCCGTTAAGGACAGCAGTTTCCTTCCCTTAAAAAAAGTTCCACAAACTTTTGATCGCTGATCGCTGTATTCCTGCTTACTAGGGCAATTGTTCCTTTCCTTTCAACTTGATGTAGGGGCTGTTGGTTAGCTGAATTGGTTGAATGGCTGGCTGATAATGCTGAACCACACTAATAGTGTGGGTTCAATTCTTGCAGTGGCTGAGGTTATTATGAAGGGGTCTCCTCCTGCCTGAGGCATGGTGACCCTCAGGCTAAACCACCTCCGAGTCTCTCTTTCTCTGTAATGAGACCATGGCAATTGTGGAGGTGATGGCAATTTTACCTTATTTGGAGTTTCAATACCACGTTGATGTGAAGAATTCCATCAGCATATACAGCATCATCTCGTTAAGATATGCAACTCTCTTTATACAACAGAAAGAGATTTTCATTTCTCAGAGGGCTGTGTGACTGGAACTCTCTGCCTTAGATGGAGGTGTAGGTGGATAGATTTGTGTTGGGCCGGGAATCAAAGATTTTCAGGGGTGGATGGGAATGTGGATTCAAAACATGACTGGATTGGTCATTGAATGGTGAACTAGCTTGAAGGGCCAAATGGGCTTCTCCTCATCCTAACGTGCATGTTGGCATATAACGTCTTCTCTGTCTGTCATCATTGCTTTGTATGAAATAAGTTTGGCCAGTCTGAAATTTTAAAAAAACGCACAAATGTCAAAATCATAACATCCGAGAGCAGAGAGGAACGGGTTAGATGCCAGGATGTTTTTTCAAACAGGCCTTCAGAGATGGGTTTGAAGGTGGAGAGAAGTGAGGAAAAATAGAAAAATAATGTCAGACAAACAGGTCAGGGTGTCCTACCCAACTCTAATGTTTCTTGGATATTTATCTCTTGGAGATGGATGTCTCAGTGCAGGGAGATGAAAAAGTAGCTGCTGGCTCCTTTACACTTATTGCCCTTCTGTTTTGTCCTCCATTTGCTGTTCCATTCACCTCAGCAGCACTCTCACTGCAGACATAGCAATAGCTGCTGACCAGCTTTGTGATCCTGCCCACTGAACATACATTTAGTGCACATTCTTCCCACCTCCTCTCACTATCCCTAATTGACCAACAATCACAGAGGGCTCTTCTTAATTAGACACTTCCTGGAAGATTGGACTGGCAGTCGCGCTATGATTGAGTTAACAACCTATAGTCTTGGCAGACAAAAAGAAACAGGAAAATTCAGGACAATGACCTTTCATCAAAACTGCTTTAGTGGGCAGCACACTGGCTCAGTGATAAGCACTGCTGCCTCACTGCACCGAGAACCTGGGTTGAATTCCAGCCGTGGCCAAATGTCTATGTTAACTCTGCACGTTCTCCCTGTGCCTGTGTAGGTTTCCTTCAGGTGTTCTAGTTTCTTCCTACAGTGCAAAGATTAGGTTAGGTGGATTGGTTATGCTAAATTGCCCTTAGTGTCCAGAGATGTGCAGGCTAGGTGGGTCAACAATGGGAGATACAAGGATACGGTCTGGGTGGGATGCTCTTTGAAGGGTCAGCATGGACTGAATGGCCTGTTTGCACACTGTAGGGATCTTATGAAGAAATTACCAGGGCCAGGGGGTGTGGAAAATAGAAGGGGACTAATTATTAATGCAGTGAAACTTCACATCAGTAGTCCTTCGGATTCTGTTCGTATTTATGGGATCTTTGCATTGTATACATTTGTTACCCATCTCCTAGCTACAACCTTAGCTAGGCCATTTCAGAGGTCTTTTAGGACTTAACCACATCAGAAGCAATTATACAGCATCAGTATTTCTGGGGACCATGACCTATCTCTGCTCAGGCTGACATGCATATCAGGCAAGAATTTTCTTCTGATTTTCAAAACTAATTTCACAAAGCACCTTTATTGGTAATTTTTGCAATGTCAGACTTTTGGCTTAATAAAATATGCTGCTTTTCAATGAATGCTAATAGGGTACAGGTTCAGTGTGGGTTTGAAGTTGGCTTATTGAGTGGAACGGGCAGACCGCATCAATTGTTGCACTTCAGAAATTTATTTAAAGACTCATTCAAAATTCTGGATGCGTTGATAAAATTAGGATGACTGTTCCATTTTAATTAAGTTTAATGATGAACAGTTGGCATCAATATAAACAAGATTGTTTATATTGATATAAGAATCCATCAACAAAAGGGAAAAGACTACCAAAAAACATTTTTTAATCAAACTACTCAAACATTGTATAACACCACCCAACTATTTCAACAGGGGGTGCGCAAGTTGGGCTTAAACACGGCTCTTTGATATTAACACTGTGCTATACTATTGGACATGGGGTAAGAATTCAATGTTAATCTTTCTAATAACCTGTTTTAACCCCCTGTAGTGAAGGTACATCTACAGTGATATTAGATAGCTTGACAATTTTGAAGGGATTGCAACATAATTCTAAGTCAGGATGATGTGGGGCTTCCATAGCATTTCCACAGTGTTGAAGTAGGCCATTCAGCCCATCAAGGCCACACTGACCCTCTGAAGAACATCCCATCCAGACTCCTATAACTCTGCATTTCCCGTCAGTGATCCACCAAGCTTGCACATCCCTGGAGAATTTAGCATGGCCAATCCACCTAGCCTGTACATCTTCGGACTATAGAGGAGGAAACTAGAGCACCCGGAGGGAACCCACACAGACACAGGGAGAAAGTACAACCTCCATACAGGCATTCACCCAAAGGTGGAATTGAACCCAGGTCCTTGGTGCTGTGAGGCAGCAGGGCTGACCACAAAGCCACCGTGCTACCATCATAGATCCATCTACCTCCACCTTAAAAATATGGGGATGGTACTTCCATGAGTCTGTTACCCTTGTTTTTTAGATGGTAGAGTTTGCAGATTTGGGAGGTGCAGATGAAAGAGGCTTGGCAAGTTGATCCACATTGTGGATGATGTGCATTGTAATCAGAAAAGACTTGCACAAATATTTTGCTTAAACCAGGCAGGCACACAGCACAACCCCTTCCCACACTGACATACTTTGCCATTCCTTCTCTGTTGCTGGGTGAAAAATCTGTAACTCCCTTCCTAACGACACTGTAGATGCACCTAAACTGCATGGACTGCAAAGATTTAATGAGGTGGTTCGCCATCAATTCTTGAGGGCAATTAGTGATGGGCAAAAATACTGGACTAGCCAATGACACCACGTCCCATATAAGTAATAAGAAAAAGTTCATCCTGCTCGCTGGGAAAGGAAAGAAAAATCAAATTATATAAAAGCTAAGCACCATCCCATTTCCACACGAATACTCCCTGCATTGAGATATGAGTCGGAGCTTTCGCCATTTGCAGTGTTGTATCGAGGGAGATTCGTGGTACCTGGCCCACTTATGGCTTGGAGCAACTTTTCTCATGCAATCTTCCGCTCTTTAGGAACACAGGAACAGGAGTAGGCCATTCAGTCCATCGAGCCTCCCCCATCATTCAATATGAACATGGTTGATCGAGCTCTTCGGTGCCTGTTACTCACCTGATTCCCATAACCCTGTACACCATTGCTAATCCCAAATCTACCAACCTCTCCCTTAAACATACTCAAAGACTGATCCTGTACAGCGTTCCGTGGTGGAGAATTCACAACGCTCAGAGTGAATAAAGAAGCCACTTACTTCCAACCTAAGTTCAATCCTCTTGATTTTTAAATTGTGCCCCCTGGTTCTAGATTCTGCAACCAGGAGAAACATCTGAACTGTCACCATGTCACCAGTTGGTAGAGAGTTACGATTCAAAGATTTTCAACAAGAGAGCTAAGAGTGAGATGAAGAGAAATTTCTTTCCTCAGAGTGTTGTTAGGATTTGGAATGTGCTGCCTGGGAGACTGGGGGAGGCGGATTCCTGAGAAGGTTTCAAAAGAGAGCCAGATATGTATCTGAAAGTGATGAATTTAGAGAGCTATGGAGATAGGGCTGAAGAGTGGGACCAGCTGGCTGGCTCTTTCGGGATCTTGTGCAGACAAGGTGGACCAAATGGCCTCCTCTGTACTGTAAGATTCTATGATTCTATACCTTTAAGTATATTTGTAGGTTTCAATGAGAACACCTCTTACTCTTCAAAACTCTAGAGAATACAGGTCCATTTGGCCAATCTCTCTTCATAAAGCAGTCTCTCAATCATCTGCTTTATCTCGTTGACTACGCTACCGGCATCTTGGGAGTGTTTTCCAGGAAACCATGTGGTTGGAGAAGCAGAAGAGATCGTCTCTGCTGGGACCTTCCAGTAATTATGCCTCTGGAGCCGTATTGAAATCTCGGCGGCACAGACTTCAGATGCTGCAGGACCGAAACTGCCCATCATACAATGGTGCTCAACCCTTCTTCCCAAACTCAGGGCCCAGAGGAAAGCTTGCTCACTGCTTCATGGACAGATACCAGGAGCTGTTGGTGGACAGAATGATGGGGAGAAGAGCTGCTTTATCACAGGCTGACCACCACACGAGGCATGCAACCAGACCCAGAAAACAATCCTGGTCAGTGCTGAGTTCTGATTGGTAGCCGGCAATGTAGAAAGAGGTCAATAACCTTCTGTGATTTGCAAGGGTATGTCTCACCATCTTCTCTTGCTACCTCAACTCGAACTCACTCTAACTCTTCCACTGCACATGCCTCTGGCTCTACATCTCTCACCATTGCATTATGTCCACTCAAGGGCTCTCACTGACCTCATCCTCCCAAAGTCCTCATCTTACCTGCCCTCTGTATTTCCTACACACTCACTGGGGACACCTCGCTATCTTGTCCATTCATACATGACTCAAAGAGAGTACCTTATATTTGTTGTTTCACCATGTTAAATGGGACAGACTTTGAACAAATCTAGTAACTCAGGACTGGGTATTCATGAGATGCTGTGGGCCATCAATAGCAGAATCCTACTTTAACACAATCTGTAACCTCATGGCCCAATATATCCCCCATCCTACCATCACCATCAAGCCAATGATCAACTCTGATTCAATGACAAGTGAGGAGCGCATGCCAAGAGCTACACTACACATGTATAAAATTGAGGTATCTATGTGGTGAAGCCAAAACAGGACTATTTGCATGCGAAACAGCATAACCAGCAAGTGCGAGACGGAGATAAGCAATTCCACAACCAACAAATCAAATCTAAGCTCTGCAGTCTTGTCACATCCAGTCGTGAATAGTGGTGGATGATTAAACAACTTACTGGGGGGAGGAGACTCCTTAAATATCCCCATCCTCAATGATGGAAGAGCCCAGCGCATCAGTCACATGACAGAATAAGACTGAAGCATTTGGAGCAATCTTCAGCCAGAATTCCCGAGTGGATGATCCGTCCCAGCCTCCTACAGTGGTACTGGAATTACAGAGGTCAGTCTTCAACCAATTCACTTGATTAATTTACTCCGCCTGGTATCGAAAAATGGTTGGAGGCAGTTGATACTGCTAAAGCTATGGGTCCTGTTAACACTATGACAATAGTACTGAAGGTTTGTGCTCCAGAACTTGCTGGTCTCCGGCCGAGCTGTTCCAGTACAGTTACAACACTGGCATCTACCAGACAATGTGAAGAATTGCCCAGGTATATCCTGTACATAAAAAGCAGGACAAACCCATTCCAGACAATTACTGACCCATCAGTCTACTCTTGATCGTCAGTAAAGTGATGGAAGGTGTCATCAACGGTGCTATCAAGCAGCACCTGCTCAGAAATAACCTGCGCAGTGATGCCCATTTTGGGTTCCACCAGGGCCACTCAGCTCCTGACCTCATTACAGCCTTGGTTCAAACATGGACAAAAGAGCTGAATTCCAGATGTGAGGTGAGAGTGACAGCCCTTGACATCAAAATCATAATTGACTGTATGTCATTAAGAAGCAGAACTGGAATCCATGGGTGTCAGGGAGAAACTCTTCACTGGTTGGAGTCATATCTAGAATATAGGGAGATGGTTGTTGTTGTTGGAGTTCCGTCATCTCAACTCCAGGGCACCTCTGCAGGAGTTCCTCAAGATAGTATCCTAGGCCCAAACATCTTCAACTGCTTCATCAACAACTTTCCCTCCATCATAAGGTCAGAAGTGAGGATGTTTGCTGATGACTGCACAATGTTCAGCACCATTTGTAACTCTTTTGATACTGAAGCAGTCCGTGTTCGACTGCAGCAAGACCTGGACAATATTCAAGCTTGTTCTATTTAGTGGTAATTAACATTCGTGCTACACGAGTTCCATGAAATGTCCATCTTCAACAAGAAAAACTCCAACTATTGCCCCCTGATATTACCAATGGCATTACCAATGTTAAATCTCCATTATCAGGGTGGGGGGTTATCATTGACTAGAAACTGAACTGGACCAGCTGTACAAGTACTGTGGCTACAAGATCAGTCGGAGGCTAAGAATTCTACACTGTGTAACTCAGCTCTTGTCTCCTCAATGCCCATCTGCCATCTTCAAGACACAAGCCAGCAGTGTGATGGAATACTTCCTGTTCGACTGGATGGGTGCACTTTCAACAACGGTCAAGAATCTCACTACTATCCAACAGAAAGCATTGTGCTGAATTGCCACCCCATCCACCACCTTGAACATTCAGATCCCCTACCAACAATGTACAATGGTAGGAGATTTTCCTTTTTCTATTTTTTTCTTCTCCTTTTCTTGTTTTTCTTTTTTCTAGTTTTTAAAATTTTTTTTCTTCTTACTTACTGTCTAGGGAGCGTTTGGTCAGGGAGGCAGTAACGGTGACTGCATCACAGCTTCATCAGGTCCGTTGTGTGGCAATGGCTGGGGGCCTGGATTGAGACGTTGATGGTCAGAGATTGGGCCCAATGCTGGGAGAGCGAGCCCAACACATTGATGTAGAATGTTCCTGGCATCTGTGATGGCAGCAAGAGCAGGCAGCCTGGAGTCTCCCAGAGACTGGGCCTAAGTGGAGGAGGTCGAGCCCCTGTCAGGAGTACGAGTTCAACATGGCTAAGCACTTAAGACAGACTGTTGGACTTATAAAGTTATGTCTTTATTTTTCTACTTAATACTACCTTTAACTTTTAACTTTGTTTCTTTATTTTTCTACTTTATAACTAAGATTTTGTACCTAGATACCACTGTACCTAAGATGGCGCCAGGAATGGTGACGAAGTACACTTTTCACTGGACTCATGAACTTTTGTATTGTGTATACATGACAATAAAATCTAATTCCAGTCTAATTCTAATTCTAAGGTGCAAGATGCACTTTAGTAACTTACAAAGGTTCCTTCAATGGCACCTTCCAAATCCATGACCACTACCACCTAGAAGGACAAGGGCAGCAGGCGCATGGGACCACCACCCCCTGCAGTTCCCCTCTGAGCTACTCCTCATCCTGACATGAAAGTTTATTGCCATTCCTTCAGCGTTGGTGGGTCAAAATCCAGGAATTCCTTTCCTGACAGCACAGTGGATGTATCTACACCTGTAGGTCACTTAAGTGGTTCAAAAGGGCAGCTCGTCATTACCTTCGCAATGGCAATTCAGAATGCGAAAGAAATGCCAGCATAGCCATATCCCATGAAAAATAAATTGAAAGGAACCATAGCACGGCCTTTTTCTCAAGCAGTGTGCATCATGAGCTGGGCTGACTTTTGTTCGAGATCCAGGCCACGTGACTGACTGAAATTCTCATAATTACCAGTGAGCATTACCAGAAAAAAACATTTCCTGGAATTCAGGCTCCAAGAAGCACACATGACAATGTCATTTCAAGACCTGGTTTTCCTTCGGTTATTATTCGCTGTTTTTAACTAAAGCAAAAAAATGACAAACAAATCAGCAAATAGAAGTTTCATTACTATAACGAGAAAGAAAATTAGAAATGAGATTCATTAATCAATCTGGAGGGTTAAGCCACCTTAGCCTTGAAGACACACACAACACACACCCTGGCACTGATGTTGGAAGTAAGGAGTCAGTCTTGGGTGTGAATGTTAGAAATATCTTTCCCCATCAGTGTATTTGAAGGGAAAGGAGGAACTTGTAAAATAAGATGCATGGTCAGCTCACCATTTTCACACTAAATCCCAATCTGCCCCCTTTATTTTTATTTTCCTCACGAAACATAGAAAGTAGCTGTGGGAGTAGGCCATTCAATATGATCAGGGCTGATCATATTGTTTGCTACTTCAGTATTTATTGCCCATTCTGAATTGCCCAGAAGGCAGTTGAGAGTCAATCACATTGCTGTGGGCTTTTCCTGTCATTTGACTCTTAATTCCAGGTTTTTACTAAATTCAAATTCCACTATCCGCCATGGCAGGATTTGAACCCTCGTCTCCAGAACATATACCACTGGGTCATCGGTTCCCCTTACTATGGGGGTGGATGGTGCCAGGCATCTTGCACTCTCTTTTGGCCATTGAGTGGATAACTAATTGCCTCTTTAAGTGCCTCAATAGTCATCCATTGCAGTTTGTTCAGTCTATGAGGGCTGGTGGGAACCTTGGGAACAACCCCGGCAGACTCACTCCATTTGATAAAGGTGACGAAGAAGGAATTGTTAGCTCCTTGGAGGGGAGGCATCTGTGTCCATTAGGGCATATTTCCTTTCTGTTCCTCGATCCGCTCACCCTCCACCCCACCCAGTCTCTCTAACCCAAACTGTCCTACTCAGTCCCCTTCTCTCAGGTCTCTCAGCCATGTCTACTCAAGTTCCCCAGACTTCCCTGAAGACCTATCTTCACTTTTTCATTGGGGCTGTTTGTAGCCCAAACAGTGCCGTTAGATTTTTCAGGGACTGCTGGGGGATGATTGGCTTAGCAGCTAGCTCTCTAGAATGGGGATCTTGTTCCTGACAGGAAGTCCCACTCTAATTCAGTAAGGACCAGCCCTGCCTTATTATCACTGGGGGAATGGCCAGATGTCAACCTATCTTTAGCTCAGGAGGATGGAGCTGGGTAACCTGTACTCTCTTCTTTGTTCGCTGTCTGACATGGGTGTGTGCAAATGCTTTCCTGAAAGAAAGAGAAAAGCAACTTTCATTCCATACATTTTGTTGCAACACAATGAGCTGAAGTTATCACAATATATGGATTGTTACCTATCCTGTCAGGTCATACAATCATCGAGTCATAGAGTAACAGAGTCATACAACATGGAAACAGACCCTTTGGTCCAACCAGTCCATGCCAACCATGTTCTCAAGCTAAACTAGTCCACCCACCTGCATTTGCTCCAAATCCCTTCAATCATTTCTTATTCATGTACTTATCCAAATGTCTTTTAAAAGCTGTAACTGTACCTGCATCTATCACTTCCTCTAGAAGTTCATTCCACACATGAACCACCCTCTGTGTAAAAAAGTCTCCCCTCATATCTTTTTAAAATTTTTCTCCTCTCACCTTAAAAATATGCCCCCAAGTCTTGAGTCCCACCACCCCCAAACCACCCTAGGGAAAGGTATCAGCCGTTCACTTTAGCTATACCCCTCATGACCTTTTGTAGACATCTATAAGGTTATCCCTCAACTTCTACACTCCAGTTGAAAAAGTCCCAGCCGATCCAGCCTCTCCTTATAACTCAAACCCTCCATTCCCAGTAACATTCTGGTGAATCTTTTCTGAACCCTCTCTACCTTAATAACACCTTACTATAACAGGCCAACCAGAACTGGACACAATATCCAGAAGAGGCCTCACCAACATCCCGTACAACATCAACATGACATCCCAACTCCTATACTCAAAGGACTGAGCAATGAAGGCAAGCATGCTAAATGCCTTCTCAATCACACTGTCTACATGTGACACAAACTTTAAAGAATTATGCACCTGAACCCCAAGGTCGTTCAGTACTATAACACTACCCGAGGCTCTACCATTAATTGTATAAGCCCCGCCCTTGTTTGTTTTACCAAAATGCAATACCTCATATTCATTAAAATTAAACTCCATCTGTCACTCTTCAGCCCATTGACCCAATTGACCAAGATCTCTCTGCAATTTTAGAAAACCTTCTTCATTGTCCACTATACCACCAGTTTTGGTGTCGTCTGCAAACGCACTAACCACGTCTTCTATACTCTCATCTAAATCATTTATATAAATGACAAACAAATGTGAAGCCAGCACCGATCATTGTGGAACACCACTGGTCACAGGCCTCCAGACCGAAAAACAACCCTCCACCATCACTCTGTCTCCTGCCGTTAAGACAATTTTGTATCCGATTGACAAGCTCACCCTGAGTCCCCTGTGATCTAACTTTATTAATTAGTCCATCATGCAGAACCATGTCAAAGGCTTTATTAAAGTCCAAGTAAACAACATCTACTGCTCTACCCTCATCAATCTTCTTGGTTACTTCCTCAAAAAAATTAATTGACTCTGTAAGACATGATTTGCCTTGCACAAAGCCATGCTGACTATCCCTAATCATTCCTTACCTCTCCAAATGCATATAAATCCTATCTTTCAGAATCACTTCCAACAACTTAGCCACCACCAAAGTCAGACTCACAGGTCTAGAATTCCCAGGCTTCTCCTTACATCCCTTCTTAAACAAAGGCACAACATCAGCCACTCTTCCATCATCCAGCACCTCACTGTATTTATAGATGATACAAATATTTCTGCAAGGTGCCCTGCAATTTCTTCCCTAACTTTCCACAATGAATCAAAATGGAAAATGTCTGTTCAGGTGAGCTAAATCTGATATCCACCTAAATATCATAATCAATCTGATTATGGATGAAGCCTTATTTTGTGTCCTTACCTGTGCGGAAGAATAGTCTGTTGTTTGGTTGGAAGGTTATTGATCTTATTTCTGTAATATTCAACTGGCTTTGATACTCAAATTGTGGCATAGATCAACCAATGTGTTAGCTTCAAACGCTGCTGACTATCCTTGTACAAATAGGCACTGCCACTTACGATCAGCAAAGAGACAACTTCTTTGTTTTGTGATCCTGAGAGAAGCTCCTTCTCTCCCCTCTCAAATCTGCGTTTAATTTATTAGCAATAAATTACTAACACACTGAAGGACTAACAAACACGGGCAACAAAAAGAAGCTTTCTTTTAAGGCTTTCAGAGAGTCCATGAGGAATTTCGGATTGATCTTGTTGCAGTAAACATCACATGGTACCCCAGAGCAGTATATCCCTTGAATAGCAGTTTGAATTTACAGATGGGCATGGCTAGGTTAAATGTTCTAAATAGAGTCATAGAGTTGTACAACCCGGAAACAGACCCTTCAGTCCAACTTGACCATGCTGACCAGATATCGTAAATTAATCTATCTCTATCACTATCTCTAAATTAATCTAGTTCTATTTGTCAGCATTTGGTCCGTATCCCTCTAAACCCTTCCCATTAATATATGCAGAACTGAACTATGCGTTTGTGACTATGCATATATATATATAATTTTTTTTATGAATGATGTATTTTTTGAAATTATAAAAAAGGTTCCACCTGAACTGATCTGGGACCAATATCCCTCTGGAAAGGGTAAATAAGGTGATCACAAGGACTTTGAACGAGTGAATGGTAGTGGGGGTGAAGGGAAAGTGTAGTCAACATAGTTTCAAAATCAAGTAACGTGACAGAGAGTAAAGAGACAAGTTAGGAATCCTGCTTCAGTTATGGTAGAACTATAAGAAGTGTATTGAATAAACCAGAAGAGGGAAATAATTGACAGGTGAAAAAAGCAGCGACTTCCCTGATGTTATTAGATTTCTGAATGGACCTCTCAATTTTCAAATGTAATGTTGATCTTGCTTTTAGATCTTTGCAGCAGTAACTTTGTATTCCCCACTCTATTCAATCATCCTTTGTTTGTTATGATCTGCCTGCATTGCACACAAAACTTTTCACTGTACTTAGGCACATGTGACAATAATAAATCAAAAGTCAAAAGCATCGGTGCTGAGGGACAGATTACAGTGTATTGCCCAAATGAGAGTTCTATATACAAATGCACGGAGTGTAAAGAATAAATTAAATGAACTGCAGGCACCAATTCAAATTGAAAATTATGATACAGTAACTATTACTGAGAGATGGTTGCAGGATGGTCAGGATTGGGAACTAACTGTACCAGATTATAAGGTTTACAGGATGGGCTGGGAAAATGACAGAGGAGATGGAGTAGTCGTATTGATTAGAAACAAAATCACTTCAATTGTGAGGGAGGATATAATGAGGGCAAAGCATTCAGTGGGGACTATGTGAGTGCAATTCAGGAACAGTAAAAGGTCTAAAACTATAGTAGGTGTTGTGTACAGATCATCTTGTAGCAGCTCTGAAATGCAAAATTGTGTAACTGCAGAAATTAGGACAGTGTGTAGCAAAGCCGGAATAGTATTAATGTAGGATTTTAACCATAACATAGATTGGGAGAGACAGATAAACACTTGGTAGTGAATGTTAGAAGTGTTTCTGGAATAGTTTCCTACAGCAATATGTCCTGGATACAACAAGGTGACAAGCAATTTGGATTTTGTAATGAGCCAGACTTAATAGGAACTTCAAAGTTTGTGAATAATTATCAAACAGTGATGATAAAATGATTGAGTGCATTGCTGCATTTGAAAGCGAAAAGCATAAATTAGCTACTAGATTTAGGTTTAGAGATTAGGTTTAGACAGAGACTGTCCATAGTAAACTGGGAAAATCTACTAAAAGGTTAAATGAAGGGCAGTGGAGGATGTTTAAAGAAACATTTAACAGTATACAAAACCGGTTTATAAACCTGAAAGAGAAAAGCTCCACTTAGCAGGAAAAAACAGCTATGGTACAACTAAAGAAATAAGGGACAGCATAAAACTAAAAGAAAGGACTTACAAAAATGTAAAAAAGAAACAGATTCTGCTGAAATGGGAAGGAACAAAGACCAGCAAGGGCCACAAAGTGACTTAAAAGAGCTACTAAAAGATATTATGAAAAGAAACTTGCCCAGGACACAAAAATCAATGAGAAGAAGCTTTATAGTCAGATAAAGGGAAAGTGAGTGGTCAGGAGCAATGTTGGCCTATTCAAAAATGAAAATTGGGGTATTATCAATGACTACGGGGGAATGCCAGATACGTTAAATAATTACTTTGTCTCAATATTTACAGTAGAAAAGGAGGACAGCCAGCCAGAAGTCCCAAGGAAATTAATAGTGGATTGGGAACCGGGACTGAATAAAATTAATGTAAGTAAGTGAAACATCAGTAATGAGGAAATTAATGGAAATAAAGAGTGACAAATCCTTGGGGTCTGGTAGTTTCCATACAAGGATATTCAAGGAAGTAGAGGACCACATTGTAGACCCCTAACTATAATCTTTCAGAAATGTCCACATACAGGAGTCATCCCTCTGGATTGGAAAATTGCACATGTCACTCCATTTTTAAGAAGCACTAAAGAGGAAAACCAGGCAATTTCAAGCCTGGTTGAAAGCTCACTCTAACAGATTATGTCCAAAAATGCAGATACATTTTCTGTTCTTTCCTTTGAGGAATACAGAGGGCAGAATTTAAAAAGCCACCTTCAGCAGTCTCTGTTCATCCATCAACATTTCTGACCCACCTATCCTCTCTGATCTCAAATGATATTTTCTCCATTACCCTGGCTGTCTATAAGAGGCTCTCATGTCTTGTTGACTGCAAGATGTTCCTGTTTCATGAGATAACACAACTCACATTTGCAGCACTCATTGTGAAATGCAAGCATTTTAGGTCATTTCGATTGGGTGGAATTATTAGACTAAGTAGGGGCTCAGGAAACAGGGCAGTAGACTATTTGGCCCATTGAATCTGCTACTCCATTTAATACTATCATGACTGATCTTGGACTTCGACCCTACCACCATTTGCCCACCGCCCATATCTGTTGATTCACTGACAGACCAAACTTCAGTCCTCCCCATCCTTAGTGTATTCAATGATATACCATCCACAACTCTTTGGGGTGGAGAATATAAAAGATTCATATCCCTTTTACCTCATCTCAGTCCTCAATGATCAGTCCCTTCTCTGAGGACTATGCCCCTGTGATTTGGCTTCCCTGACCGGCAAAAACAACTTTGCATCAGCCACTCTATGAGAGTCTTTTAAACTTTAGCTCTCAGTTTTCAAAACTCTCATGAAAATAGATCCAATTTGCTCAGTCTCACATCATAGGACAGCTCCTTATCATAAATAAGCAACAATTCAGTAAATTGTTGTACTCCCTGCCATACAAATACACCTTTTATTAAATGTGGAGATAGAAACTGTGCACGGTGCTCCAGATGTAGTCTCACCGAAGCCCTGTACAATTATAGCAACGTTTATTTCTGCCCAACTCTACTTCCATGCAATAAAGGCCAACGTGCCATGTGCCTTCATAATTGCTTGCTGCACCTGTACAGAGTCTTTCTATGTTCCTTGAATGAGCCAAGCCTGTTTCAACATCAACACCCGAATATTTGACAACTTTTTCTAATCTTATGACCGAAGTAAACATCTTCACACCATCCTACATTATAATCTAGTGGGTGGAAACACTAGCTTGCCCTATGTTTAGCATAATTTCTTAAAATTCAGTTATGAATAGTAATCAGACTCTGGTGGCCCTCTGTTGGAACTGAAAGCTAGAAAATGCTGATATGTTGATGACGCGGGGTGAGGTGTGAGATGGACAGATGGAGATAGGGAGACAGACGGTGTGAAATGACTGCACAGAGGCGGATATCCCATCACCAAGTCACCCTTGATTTACATGTGCACAGTACCCCGAAGTCACACCCCTAAACTGAGAACATTCTCACTCTTATGGTTCTTTTTTTCCCTTTTTATTTGTTGCGCATGCGCAGGTATGAGACATAGTAAGAAACATGAGGTGTGCAAATACATGACAAACAATGTGGAGTGTTCAACATAGACTCCTAAACAACAAACATCAATTGAGAATCGCCTGGTTATATTTTATTTCTTTGTTTATATATTTTTCTTTGTTCCCCAATACTACTGCTATCCAGCTGCAGTGCTTATCTTTCCCAGCATCCTTGGTGTGTGTGGTTCACAGTAACAAAACAAAACACCAGGTGTACAATAAATCTTCTGGTTATATTGGTCAGCCAGGGCTTTCCTGATTGGCACATGTTAACAACCCCAATCGAGGATCTCGTAGTCAACAAGGTCCACCTGTTCCAATCACTACATCCCTTCCCCCACCCCAAGTCCAGGGATGTAGGCCTGGTCTTTCTCCTGTAGCTTTTTCTGCGAGGTCTGCTTTCTCTGAGTCGGACTCTGACATAGGCAGCGTGGACCAGATCGTAGCCCATCTCTTGGATCCTGAGTATCTTAGGAAAATTTCCTTCTCTTCTTCCGGCAGCAACGGTATCGAGGCTGCACCCATCTTGGACTCTGAGGTTTCCTTGACACAAGATGGAGGGGGAGAACCTATGGTTTCTGACAGGCCTTCTGGCTATTCTGAGGGGCCAGGTATGCTCTGCTTCTGCCCAGTTTGTGAGGTAACAGCTTTCAGTGATCCACTTGTTCGTTCAGCAGCCCCTTACTTACCCAAACTTTGTAAGTCATGGGACCCGGCCTCTTGTCAACCTCGCCTTGTACCCATATAGGGCTGTTCCCATGGTCCTGCCACCAAACTTCATCCCCGAATTAAATTGCCTCCCTCACTTAGGGGCAGCATGTAGCTGCCATTGACGTTCCTGCTGCCATTTCACCCTCCTGCCTTCCAAGTCTGGGAATATCAGGTTTAACCTGGTGCAGAGTCTTCTCCCCACCAACAACTGTGCTGGAACTATCCCTGTGTTGCATGCAGGGTGGTCCTATAATTGAACAGGAACCAGGATTGGTATTGAATGAGAGATAATAGGTACTGCAGATGCTGGAGAACCTGGGATAACAAGGTGTGGAGCTGGATGAACACAGCAGGCCAAGCAGCATCATAGGAGCAGGAAAGCTTGACGTTTCGGGCCTAGACCCTTCATCAGGAATGGGGGAGGGGAAGAGGGTTCTGAAATAAATAGGGAGAGAAGGGGAGGGGGATAGAAGATGGATAGAGGAGAGGATAGGTAGAGAGGAGGCAGACAAGTCGAAGAGGCGGGGATGGAGCCAGTAAAGGTGAGTGTAGGTGGGGAGGGAGGGAGGAGATAGGTCAGTCCTGGGAGGATGGACAGGTCAAGGGGGGTGGGATGAGGTTGGTAAATAGGAGATGTGGGTGTGGCTTGAGGTGGGAGGAGGGGATAGGTGAGAGGAAGAACAGGTTAGGGAGGCGGGGACGAGCTGGGCTGGTTTTGGGATGCGGTTGGGGGAGGGGAGATTTTGAAGCTTGTGCAATCCACATTGATACCATTGGGCTGCAGGGTTCCCAGGCTGAATATGAGTTGCTGTTCCTGCAGCCTTTGGGTGGCATCATTGTGGCACTGCAGGAGGCCCAGGATGGACATGTCGTCTGAGGAATGGGAGGGGGAGTTGAAATGGTTAACGACTGAGAGGTGCAATTGTTTGTTGCAAACCGAGCGCAGGTGTTCTGCAAAGCGGTCCCCAAGCCTCCGCTTGGTTTCCCCGATGTAGAGGAGGCCACAACGGGTACAGCGGATGCAGTATACCACATTGACAGATGTGCAGGTGAACATCTGCTTGATGTGGAAAGTCTTCTTGGGGCCTGGGATTGGGTGAGGGAGGAGGTGTGGGGGCAGGTGTAGCACTTCCTGCGGTTGCAGGGAAAAGTGCCGGGTGTGGTGGGGCTGGAGGGGAGTGTGGAGCGGACAAGGGAGTCACGGAGACAGTGGTTCCTCCGGAAAGCAGACAAGGGTGGGGAGGGAAAAATGTCTTTGGTGGTGGGGTCGATTGCAGATGGCGGAAGTGTTGGAGGATGATGCGTTGGATCCGGAGGTTGGTGGGGTGGTATGTGAGGACGAGGGGGATTCTTTTTCCGGAGGTTGGTGAGGTGGTACGTGAGGACCTTGCGGTGATCTTCATTGGAACACTGCAGCACGCCAGAGACACACATGTTGGCCTGGGAATGCCATGCTGTGTTGAAGTGGCAGGCAACTAGAAGCTCAGTGTCATTTCTTTACAGATGAAGCAGAGATGCTTGGCAAAACAGTGGTTCCCTCATTCTGTGTTTTGTGTCCCCAGTGTAGAGGAGACCATGTGGGAGCAGCGAATACAGCAGACTAGATTGAATGAAGTACAGGTAAATCACAATACTTCATCTGGAAGTTGCATCTGGGGCCTTGGATGGTGAAGTAATACATAATTGCCCAAAGGTCATTTAAGAGCAAATCACATTGCTATTGATCTGTAGTCACACGTAGGTGAGATTGGAAAAGTTCAGTAGATTTCTTTTCCTAAACGACAATAGTGAATGAGATAGCTTTTTACAATTGTCATGAGATGGTCAATATTATAATAGCAGTTTATTTGAAATTTGTGTTGAATTTAAGTTTTACCATAATGGGATTTGAAGCCATGTCCTCTATTAACCACAACTAGTCCAGTGCGACCATCACTAATCCACTAAGGCTATGGACCAATGTACGTGTATCAAATCACCAAAACATTCTCTGCTTTTCAGCATTCAATACATTTTGTAAAAAATCATTCATGGAATGTGGGCATCTCTGCCTGGACTAACATTTACTGCCCATCTGTAGTTACTCTCGGCAGGTGATGCTGGTGAGCTGCCTTCTTGAACTGCTGTAGTCCATGAGTTGTAGGTTGATTCACAATGCTCTTAGCGAAGGAATTTCAGGATTTTGACGCAGTGCCAGTGAGGGAATGGTGATCTATTTCAGTGTGGTGTGTGGCTTGGAGGGGAGCTTGCAGGTGGTGGTGTTCTCATGTATGTGCTGCCCTTGTCCTTCTAGGTGGAGGTGGTCCCAGGTTTGGAAGGGGCTGTCTAACGGAGTCTTGATGAATATCTGCAGTGCATCTTGTAGATAGTACACACTGGTGCTACTAAGCATCCATTGTAGAGGGAGAGGGTGCTTGTGGATGTGATGTGAACCAGGCAGACTACTTTGTCCTGGATGGTGTCAAGCTTTTTTAGTGTAGTTGGAGCTGCACATATCCAGGAAAGCAGGGAGTATTCCATCACACTCCTGACTTGGGTCCTGTAGATGGTGGACAGGCTTTCCAGAGTCAGGAGGTGAGTTACTTGCTGCAGTATTCCTAGCGTCCGACCTACTGTTGTAACCATTGTTGTTATATGGCTAGTCCAGTTGTGTTTCTGGTCAATGGGATCCTCAAGATGTTGATAATGGAGAATTCAGCGATGGGAATGCCATTGAATGTCAAGGGGTGACCGTTTAATTAATTTTTATTGGTGATGCTCATAGCCTGGCGTTTGTGTGGCATAAATGTTACTTGCCATTTGTCAGTCCAAGCCTGGATATTGTCCAGATCCTGTTGCATTTGAACGTGGACTGCTTCAGTATCTGAGGAGTCGCAAATGGTGATGAACATTCACCAACATTGTGCAATCATCGGCAAACATCCCTACTCCTGACCTTACAATAGAGGGAAGGTCATTGATGAAGCAGCTGAAGATGGGTGGGCCTGGGACACTACCCTGAGGAACTTCTGCAGAGATGTCCTGAAGCTGAGATGGCTGACCTCCAACAAACACGACCATCTTCCTACGTGTCATGTATGACTCCAACCAGCGGATCCCTCTGATTCCCACTGACTCCAGTTCTGCTAGTGCTCCGTGAGGTCTGTCAAATGCCGGATTTGGAGTCACATGTAATCCAGACCAGGTAAGAAGGCTGTTTGCCTTTCCAAAAGGACATTAGTGAATGAGATGAGTTTTACAGAATCAATGTTAGGCTCACTTTTTAATTCCAGGTTTTTGTTTGAATTCAAATTTCACCACGTCATGGTAAGATTCAAACTGACGTCCCCAAAAGGTTAGTCTGGGGTCTCTGGATCACTGGCACATTGACATTATCAGTATGCTACTCCCTCGTCAAAGTTTCTAAGTGGGAACAGGGCAGAATCAATGTTGCCAAGTGTTGGTGGGACAGAACTAGTGTTTGCAACTAACTCTGCAAGTAGCCAGCTTCAGAAGACAAACTGGGACTTTCTGCTGAATGGAGTCAAGAGGAATGTAAATCAGGAACAAAGAAAGAAAGCAGCAGATTTGGAAAGAATGAACAAGAAAGGAGAGCCCTGCAGTTGAGAGAGAGCAGCAATAAAATGCTGTGTAAATCCGCTGCACCTTCTATGGATGCACGACAGGTTAACCTGAGATTTATTCTTCAGTTCTTTATTCTAACAAAATATTGTCTTCTCTACTCCAGAAATGATTTCCAACTAATTGCTGCAGATAATATGCTTGAAAATGGATTGTGGGAAAATATATATATTGAGATAGCTTTCAGAGTCATCGAGTAGTGGTTAAGTTGGATTCTCCGTGGCATACAAGGCCTTCTGCAGAATCATCAAATATTTCATAACTTCTTTTTTTAAAGTGTCCCATTCTGTAATAGGAAGAGATCTTCTTTGATAAGAGAAGGAAGGTGATGTGCCAGGAGGAGCTGACATATTGGTCTTGGGATAATTTCCACTGTGCAGAACTGGTGTGATGCAAAACTAAACAAAATCATTCAGAGATGGTAAGAACTACTGATGCTGGAGACAGAGATAACACAGTGTGGAGCTGGAGAAACACTGCAGGCCAGGCAGCATCAGAGGAG
>JAHRHZ010000274.1:34996453-35054037 GCA_024137785.1 Ginglymostoma cirratum
AAGGGTCCCGACCTGAAACATCAGCTTTCCTGCTCCCCTGATGCTGCCTGGCCTGCTGTGTTCCTCCAGTTCCACACTATGTTATCATAAACAAAATCATTGCCCTTTCTCTGGTTCTGTTTAAAGCACCTTGAGTGAATCTGTTTTTCTTTTTTGTTTAACAACGTGTGAAATTAGAGTACTGATCTGTTTTGGCAACCACTCATATTTCAGAGTTAATTCACTCCTTGAACAGACAAGGAGAAAGACATTAAGAATATTAGGGCAGCATGGTGGTGCAGTGGTTAGCACTGCTGCCTCACAGCACCAGAGACCCGGGTTTGATTCCAGCCTCGGGCGACTGTCTGTGTGGAGTTTGCACATTCTCCCCGTGTCTGCGTGGGTTTCCTCCGGGTGCTCCAGTTTCCCCCACAGTCCAAAGATGTGCAGGTTAGGTTGATTGGCCATGCTAAACTGCCTGTAATATTCAGGGATGTGCAGATTAGGTGGGTAGTAGGGGGATGTGTCTGGGTGGGATGCTCTGAGGTTCGGTGTGGACTTGTTGGGCTGAAGGGCCTGTTTCCACACTGTAGGGATTCTAATTCTAATTCTATTAAGAAACACTGTGTGACTGCGGAGACACTGACAATTGTATGATACAGTCTGTAGTTACACAAAATGCTAAAATGGGGCCAGTGAAATTTAATGCAGAGAAATCTGAAGTGATCAATTTTAGTAGAAAAACATGAGGAAAGACACGATGAGCTAAATGGTATAATTTTAAATAGGTACAGAAAGAGGAACCTGGAATAGATTAAATCAAAATTGTGAAGACATCTTGCTAAGTGGAATTGTGTGCTTTAAAATAGGTATATGAGATCCTTGACTTTATTAATGGAAGGATGGATTACTAAACCTTTGTAAAACACCAGTTACATCTCGGGTACAGTTTTGCATTTAATTCTGGTCAGCATGGGCTGTGAAGGATGTCAAGGCATTGGAGAAGGTGCAGAAGAGATTTGCTAGAATGGACAGGGGCTGAGAAACTTAAGTTATGCTGAGAGATAGGAGAAGTCAAGTTATTCTCTTTAGATCAGAGAAAGTGAAGATTTGAAATCAGGAATGGTTTTGAGAAATACGGCAAAATTATTTCCAGTGAAGGAAGAGTTGGTGTCGGGGACACAGTTTAAAGGCGAATAAAAACGACCAGAGGCGAGATGCAGAAAGATATATTTAAAGAGGTATTGTGATCTGAAATATGTTTTCTGAAAAAGTAGTGGAAGCAGATTCAAACATAACATTCAAAACATTTGAAGGGAAAACATTAAAGGATGATTAGGAAAGAGCACATCAGTATCTTGCTCAGTCAAAGAGCTACCACAAGCATAGTGGGCCATATGGCCTCCTTTTGTAATGCACCATCGCTGACTCTACAATGAAATTACCATTAAGTTAGTCATATTGTTACCCATTGTGGGGACGGCGTATTTATCAGCAGTGATTGAAATTGGTTTATCATTGTTTACATTTATTCTTAGCTGCTTGGCGTTCTGCAATGATTGGAAACGACTGTTTATTAATTTTGAAGTGAGGACTGTAGTCTTATTTTGACCTCAACCCAATAAAGACAATTTGTAATTAATTTTCTAACTTTTTGATGCTGGTATAATGAGTGGCAGATTTTAATGCAGGCACCCATACCACAATTCTCATGATGATGAGCTCACAATGTCATATCAATTGCAAAAGAGAAAATGGTCTTTGTCAGATATGATAAATATAGTATTCGTGGATTTTAGAAAACTCTTTGACTAAAGTATCACACCAAAAATTACTGGAAAATATTAAGGGGAATGAAAGAGGGAGCCGAGCAAACTGTTTTTTCCTTCTTTCTGACCAGTGAGGAGAATCAGGGCTAGGTTTTGCATTTCCTTGTTTGAATAAAAGCCATATGGAATTTGTACATTACACTAAATTAGGAGAAACTATTTCTGGAAGAATAAAATGAAAGCGAGAAGAAATATTAGTGAAGCCTTGGAAAAGTAACTGATGTAATTTCATGTCATTAAATGTGAAATGATACATTTTGGGAAAGAGAAAGGACAGCAGTCACAATGGCGCTATCATTTTCACTTGGGGCTTGATTAGTTTAGTTACATAAGAACATAAGAAATAGGAACAGGAGTAGGCCATCCGGCCCCTTGAGCCTGCTCTGCTGTTCAACAAGATCATGGCTGATCTTTTCATGGATTCAACTCCACTTACCTGCCCACTCACCATAAGCCTCAACTTCTTTTCTGTTCAAAAATCCATCCATCTTTGCTTTAAAAACATTCAATGAGATATCTCAACAGCTTCACTGGGCAGGGAATTTCACAGATTCACAACTCTTTGGGAGAAGTTCTGCCTCAGGTCAATCCTAAATCTCCTCCCCTTTATTTTGAGGCAATGCCTCCTAGTTCTAGTTTCATCCTCCAGTGGAAACAACCTCCCTGCCTCTATCTTCTCTGTTCCCTTCATAATATTATATGTTGCTATAAGACCTCCCCCCACCCCATTCTTCTAAATTCCAATGAGTATAGTCCCAATCTACTCAACCTCTCCTTATAAGCCAACCCTCTCAACTCTGGAACCAACCTAGTGAACCTCCTCTGCACTCCCTCCAGTGCCGGTACATTCTTTCTCAAGTAAAGAGATCAAAACTATACTGAGTACTCCAGGTGTGGCCTCAACAGCACCCTATACAAGTGTAGCGTAACCTCCATATTTTTAAACTCCATCTCTCCAGCAAAGAGGACAATATTCCATTTTCCTTAACTGCCTGCTACACCTGCAAGCCAAATTTTTGTGATTCATGTACAAGGACACCCAGCTCCCTCTGCATGGCAGCATGCTGCAATTTTCACCATTTAAATAGTAGCCCATTTTGATGTTATTCCTACCAAAATGGATGACTTTACATTTATCAATATAGTGCTCCATCTGCTGGACCCATGTCCACACACTTAACCTATCAATATCCCACTGAAGACTTTTAGTGTACTGTGCACACTTCACTGTATCACTCATCTTAGTGTCATCTGCAAACTTTGACACACTACACTTGGTTCCCAACTCTAAATCATCAAGGTAAATTGAAAACAATTGCGGAGCTAGCACTGATCCTGAGCCACATTACTACCCACTGATCGCCAACCAGAAAAACACTCATTTATCCCCACTCTTTGCTTTCTGTTAGTTAACCGATCCTCTATCCAAGCTAATGCATTATCCGTAACTCTGTGCACCTTTATCTTATACAGCAGCCTTTTATGCAGCACCATATTGCATGCCTTCTGGAAATCCAAATACACCACACCCATTTTCTGATGAAGGGTTTAGGCCCGAAACGTCAAGTTTTCCTGCTCCTATGATGCTGCTTGACCTGCTGTGTTCATCCAGCCCCATGCTTGTTATCTCGGATTCTCCAGCATCTGCAGTACCTTTTATCGCTGGATGATTGTTTCTTTTTTGATGCAGATACTAACAGTAACAGTGCAGTTCAATTTCTACTCTGGTTGAGGTTACCAGAAGGTCCTGCCTTCTGAACGTTGCCTGAGGTATTGTAACCCTCAGGTTAAACACTCCACAGTTGTCTCTCTCTTTAAAGAGAGAGTAGGACTATGGCAACTTTACCTTTTATCAGTCATACTCGTGAACTTGTTTTTACTCATACATGAAATGTAGTATTTATTGGCAAGGGCAACATTTATTGCTAATTTCTAATTATCCTTCAGAAGGTGGCGGTGACTACTTTCATAAAAGCATGAGAACAAAATGAAAGGAATAGGCAATTCAGACCCTTGAACTTGCTCTGCCATTTAACACAATCATAGTTTAACTCATACTGGCCTTAACTCCACTATCCTGCCTGATCTCCATAACCCTTTAATGAATTAAAAATCTGTTTCCTCAAATTTATTCAGGGTCCTGACATCTCCTACACTTTGGGGTAGCGAATTGTAAAACCTAGTGCTAATCTCATGGAGATAGCAAGAACTGCAGAAGTCAGAGACAATACAGTGTGGAGCTGGAGGAACAGAGCAGGCCAGGCAGCCTTTGTCCATATCCTTATACTAGCATTTGTACGCAAATAACCATCTAATGCCCTCTTGAATGCCTTGATTGAACCTGCCTCCTCCATATTTTCAGGCAGTATATTCCATTTCCTCCCTATTTGCTGTGTGAAAATGTTTCTCTCACATCACCCTTTGCTGTTTTCACATCACTTTAAATCGTGTCAAAGGATTAGAAAGAGTTTCTTTTACAAGGGACACTGTCACCAGTTCCGGCATATGACATACCAATGGGATGGGCTCCACTGGAACAGGGATGGGACTCCTGTGTGAGCTGAAAAGATAAAAAGGGAGGTGGTTGGGCTCGACGTTAGAGGATGTAAGGAGAGGCATTAGGATGAGAGGAGGGGGATCTATGACAAATGCAAGCAGGCCAAATATAAACAAGAGCAGGTAGGAGAATATAGGAGTGAATATGGGAGAATATGGGACAGTGGTTAGCACTGCTAACTACAGGGTCCCAGGTTCGATCCCACTCTCGGGTGACTGTGTGGAGTTTGCACATGCTCCTCTTGTCTGCATGGGTTTGCTCCAGGTGCTCTGGTTTCTTCCCACAGTCCAAAGATGTGCAGGTTAGATGGATTGGCCATGCTAAATTGCCCATAGTGTCCAGGAATGTACAGACAAAGTGGATTAGTCATGGGAAATGCAGGATAGGATAAGGGGTTGGGTCTGAGTGAGATTCTCTTCGAAGTGTTGCAATGGACTTGATGGGCCAAATGTCCTGCTTCCACTCTGTAGGGATTCTATGAATAAAGTAAGGAAGATCATTGCAGGTAAGGAAACTAATAATTTTAGAACAGGATAAAAAAACAGTTGAGAGAGAAAATCTACTAAAAGTAAGTTGAAATGTCTATACAGCAGCAGTCTGTAATAAAACAGGGGAGCTGCAGGCAAGCATCCATTGGGGAAACAAGAAGCATTAGGGATTACCGAGACACAGCTACGGAATAATCAGGAATGGCAATTAAATATCTGAATACAAAATCTTAGGAGGGTAAGAAAGGGAAAAGCAGGAGATAGAGGAGTTGTACTTATTTGGGATAAGGTAATACAGTGGAGAAAATGGACACAGCTGGCAACAAGACTGAAATAGAATCCATGCGGACAAAGGTGAAAGATAATCGAGGATTTGTCAGGTTACTAGGTGTAACCTACAGACCACCTAGTAATGAAAGAAAAGTGAATGAAGAAACATGTAGACAAATTGGAGGACGTAGGATTATTGTGGGAATCACAATTAGAACATAGAACATAGAACAATACAGCGCAGAACAGGCCCTTCGGCCCTCGATGTTGTGCCGACTTGTGAACTAATCTAAGCCCACCCCCCTACACTATCCCATCATCATCCATATGCTTATCCAAGGACTGTTTAAATGCCCCTAATGTGGCTGAGTTAACTACATTGGCAGGCAGGGTATTCCACGCCCTTACCACTCTCTCAGTAAAGAACCTGCCTCTGACATCTGTCTTAAATCTATCACCCCTCAATTTGCAGCTATGCCCCCTCGTACTAGCCGACGTCATCATCCTAGGAAAAAGACTCTCACTGTCCACCCTATCTAATCCTCTGATGATTTTGTAGGTCTCTATTAAATCCCCTCTTAGCCTTCTTCTCTCCAATGAGAACAGACCCAAGTCCCTCAGCCTTTCCTCATAAGACCTTCGCTCCAGACCAGGCAACATCCTGGTAAATCTCCTCTGCATCTTTTCCAATGCTTCCACATCCTTCCTGTAATGGGGCGACCAGAACTGTACGCAATATTCCAATTCTCCCTGACTGACAGTGTCACAGCCCATACCATGGGTGGGCAAGGATTCAGGTCCTGAATCTACCTACGCTGATACAAAGATCAGATTCTATGCTATTGTCACTAATCTCAGCCATCCAACCCTCAAGGTGTCTGAGTTGCTGTGGGGCAACATATACTTTTACATGCATGTTGCATGTTTGGATTGTGGGGTAGAGACTCCAATTTCTTTTCATGATGCACCCAGGAATCTCTTTTGCTCTTCCCGCCTGTCATTGGTGTGAGTTGGAGTATTAGCCAGTTCATGCTATTTGTCTGGATTATGAATGCACCTTCCTTGGCTGCCAAACTAAGCAGTGGGACTTGAACAAAAACAAAGTTGCTGGAAAAGCTCAGCAGGTCTGGCAGCATCTGTGAAGGAGAAAACAGAGTGAATGTTTCGGGTCCAGTGACCCTTCCTCAGAACTGATAGTGGCTGGGAAAATGTCAGTTTATATGCAGAAAATAGGGAGGGGGTGGGGTAGGGAGTAAATGGTAGGATAGAGCCCGAAGAGAGACAAAGACAGTTGGACAGACAAAGGAGTTGCTAACGATCAGGCTGGGAGGGTGAATAGTTGTTAATCGGGAATAGTGACTAACAGGGGGTGTGTAATGGCAGGCTATGTGGTAACAAAGCCTGGTGTGTTGGGTGGGGGGCTGGGACAGGGGAGAGTTTAGGCCCTGAAATTATTGAATTCAATATTGAGTCTGGAGGGCTGTAGGATCCCCAAGCGGAAAATGAGCTGTTGTTCCTCCAGCTTGCACTGGGCTTCATTGGAACACTGTAGCAAGCCAGAGACAGAGATGTTGGCCAGGGAGCAGGGTGGTGCATTGAAGTGGCAGGCAACGGGTAGTTCAGGGTCTTTTTTGTGAGTAGAACATAGATGTTCTGCAAAGCGGGTGCCAAGTCTATGCTTTGTTTCCCCAGAGTAGAGGAGACCACATTGTGAGCAGTGAATGCAGTAGACTAGATTCTGGGAAGTGCAGGTGAAGTGTTGCTTCACCTGGAAGATATATTTGGGCCCTTGGATACTGGGGAGGGAGGAGGTAAATGGGCAGGTGTTGCACCTTTGCCGGTTACAGGGGAAGGGAGGGGAGGGGAATATGGGTCTGGTGGTGGCATCTTGCTGGACTTGAACATGGAACTTCTGGTTTTAACGTAGGGACACTGTCCATTATGCCACAAGATCTTCTCAGGTTTATAACACCCTAATAGAAGAGAATAGATTACAATAGAATAGAATAGAAATTTATTGTTGCATGTACTTTTACATGAAAAATACAGTGAAAAGTACCCTGACATTAATCAGACATAGAAGTGGTTAAGGGAATGGAGTTCAATCGTGTACTATATTTGTTCCTATATTGTATTCCCTTCTAGTTTAACATGTAAAACATCCAACAAATGGAGGACAGGAGTCCGATATCAAACCAAATCCCATACTCCGAGGGACAAGAAGGACCCAATTGAATTTTTACACCAATTCAACTTTCATGCCCCTTCTCTGGTATTGTGTTACAAATTTGACTTGGATATTAATATTTGATTACAGGGTCACTTTCTATAAAACTGGTGCCATTCCCCCAGGCAATGGGCACAAGGGGCTAAATTTCATAGTACTGCTCATATGGCATCTTTCTTTCTAGCAGTATCGTCAAAAACACACCGTTTTTAAATGGATCCCAGCAATAGCAAAACTGCATCTTCCTTTTCGTTTATTTAAGTGTCTGCATCATCACAGATCTAAGCAGTAACCTTGTCAATGGCTAGATGGAAAATTTTAAACCTGCCTTCAAATTTAATCAGTGGACACTCCTTGACCATAAGTCATTGCTTGTATTGAATCACAACAACAGTCTGGATGGTCTGTGTTCCCAATGATGATGGATGGCCACACAGTGGCCCATTTGGAAATGATTTAAAGGGTTTGTTGATGTTGTATGAGATGTTTGTCTCTCAAATATGTAGGGCAAATATGTCGAGAGATATTAGATATATATAAGAATAAAGGTTGTAATAGTAGGTGATTTTAATTTTCCAGGCATTGACTGGGACTACCATCGTGTTAAAGGTTAGAATGGTCATGAATTTGTTAAATGTGTTCAATAAAATTGTCTTTATCAATACATATATGTTCCTACTAGAGAAGGAGCAAAACTTGACCTTCTCCTGGGTAATAAGACAGGGCAATTTACTGAAGTGATAGTAAGGGAGCACTTTGGGTCAAGTGATCATAATTCTATTTATTTTAAACAGTTAATGGAAAAGGATAACCCTTCTATAAAAATATATGTTTTTAATTGGAGGAAGGCAAATTTTAATGGTGTGAACAAGAACTTTCAAAAATTGATTAGTGTAGACTGTTCACAAATACAGGGACATTTGATAAGTGGGAGGCTTTCAGAAGTGTCATCGAGTCATTATGTTCCTGTTAGAGTGAAAGGTAAGGCTGGTAGGATTAGAGAACAATGGATGAATAAAATATTGAGGTTCTCATCAAGAATAAAAAAAAGTCATCTATTAGATATAAATAATTGTGTTCAGATGAATCTCTTGAACAGTAAAGAGTGGAGGGGCATTCTTAAGTGGGAGATCAGAAAGGCAAAGACAGGATATGAGATAGCCTTGGCAAATAGGGTTAAAGATAATCCAAAGAGATTCTACAGGTATGTTAAGACCGAGGGAGCAACTAGAGAGTGTGTAGGGCCTCTTAAATCAAAGAGATGGTCTTTGTGTTGAACCTCAGGAGATGGGAGAGATATTAAGTGAATATTTTGCATCAGTTTTTACTATGGAGAAAGAAATGGAGGCTAGAGAAGCCGGGGAAATAAATATTGATGTTTTGAAAACAGTTCACATTACAAAAGAGGAAGTGCTGGAGGTCTTAGGAAATATAAAGGTGCATAAATCTCCAGGACCTGATCTACTGTATCTCAAAATGTTGTGAGAAGTTAGGGAGGAAATTGCAGGGCCCCATGCAGAAATATTTGTATCATCTATAAATACAGGTGAGGTGCTGGATGACTGGAGAGTGGTTAATGTTGTGCCTTTGTTTAAGAAGGGATGTTAGGAGAAGCCTGGGAACTATAGACTTATGAGTCTGACTTTGGTGATGGGTAAATTGTTGGAAGTGATTCTGAAAGATAAGAGTTATATTCATTAGGAGAGGCAAGGAATGATTAGGGATAGTCAGCATGGTTTTGTACAAAGGAAATTCTGTCTCACAAACTTGACTGAATTTTTTGGACTGGAGGCCTATGACCAGCAGTGTTCCACATGGATTGGGGCTGGGTCTACTTTCGTTTGTCATTTATGTAATTGATTTAGATAAGAATATAGAAAGCATGGTTAGTAAGTTTGCAGATGACACTAAAATTGGGACAGTAAAGAAGGTCACCGAAAATTAGAAAGAGATCTTGGTCAATGGGTTGAAGAGTGGCAGTTAGAGTTTAATTTGGATAAATGTGAGGCATTGCATTTTGGTAAAACGAACGAGGGCAGGACTTATATAATTAAAAGTAGGGACTTGGGTAGTGTTGTAGAACAGAGAGACTTGGGGTTCAGGCACATAATTCTTTGAGGTTTGTGTCATGTATTGATAGGGTGGTTAAGAAGGCATTTAGCACACTGCCTTCATTGCTCAAATCTTTGAATATAGGAATTGGGACGTTATATTGAGGTTATA
Source organism: Ginglymostoma cirratum (assembly GCA_024137785.1). NCBI lineage: Eukaryota > Metazoa > Chordata > Chondrichthyes > Orectolobiformes > Ginglymostomatidae > Ginglymostoma > Ginglymostoma cirratum. The sequence goes on from JAHRHZ010000274.1 coordinate 35,006,027, forward strand.
CAAGATGTTGGTTAGGCCTCTTCCGGAGGACTGTCCCCAGTTCTGGTCACTCTGTTATTTGAAGGGTATTATTAAGCTGTAGAGGATTCAGAAGAGATTCGCCAGGATGTTGCCAGGAATAGAGGGTTTGAGTTATAAGGAGATGCCAAATGAGCTGGGACCTTTATTTACTGGGGTATAGGAGGTTGAGGGGTGACCTTATAGAAGTTTATAAAACTGAGAGGTATAGATAAAATGAATGTCAGCTGCTTTTTCCGTAGCGTGGGGGATTTCAAGACCAGTGTGTATATTTTTAAGGTGAGAGGAGAAAGATTTAACAAAGACATGAGGGGCATTTTTTCACACAGAGAGTGGTGCGGTGAGGAATGAACTTCCAGAGAAAGGTAATACTGTGTCCAATTCCAGTCTCTCTGCTGTAGGAAGGGTGTTGTGAAACTTGAAAGGGTTCAGAATAGATTTACAAGGATGTTGCCAGATTTGGAGAGTTTGAGCTATAGGGAGAGGCTGAATAGGGTGGGGCTATTTTCACTAGAGTGTCAGAGGCTAAGGGTGACCTTATGCAGGTTTATAAAATCATGATAGGCATAGACAGGGTGAATAGGCAAGGCCCTTTCCCCAGGGTAGTGGAGTTCAAAACTAGAGGGCATAGGTTTAAGGTGAGAGGGGTAAGGTTTAATAGGGACCTAAGGGGCAACTTTTTCACATAGAGGGTGGTGTATGCATGGAATGAGCTGAAAGAAGTAGTGGTGGAATCTGGTACAACATTTAAGAGGCATCTGGATGCCTATATGAATAGGAAGTGTTTAAGAGGGCTATGGCCAAATGTTGGCAAATGGGACCAGATTTATTTAGAATATCTGGTCAGCACGGACGAGTTGGACCGAAGGATCTGTTCCCATGCTGTACAGCTGTATGACCCTATGCTGGGTATGCGAAGTTACACTACTTAAAAGACATTTAGATATGTACGTGAATAAAAGATGTTTGGAGGGATATGGGCCAAGTGCAGGCAGCACTGGTTTAGTTTGGGATTATGGTTGGGTTGAACCAAAGGGTCTGTTTCTATGCTGTATGACTCCATGACTCTCAAGGGTTAACGCTTTAGCTTGCATTAAGCTCTACCTAATTTGATAATGTCCTTGGACTTGGGTGAGGTCTGGATCTCGAAGGAGGAAGACTTACTATTCTCACAGTCTTGGTAATGATGTCTATTCTACCAATGTGACTTGGTGGTTATCATGCAGTAAACAACATCTTGTTTAAGACAAGAGCCTCTTCTCATTTGATTACCTTGTTGTTTTGCTTTAATACATTGGACAAAATGGGCTTTGTAGATGCCATGCTAAAAGGAGGACAGTGGAAGCAAGTCAACCACTTACACATACAACATGATGAGCAGTGATGAGGATCCACCATGGAATAGGTTGTCACCACACATGATTGGTGGATAAACAGTAGGATTCGTGATGAGAAAGAGGTTTCTGATGGATGACTATTGGTGTTGGTGAGGTGCAATGGTCACTGAATAAGGGCAAGATTGGATTGAATTAGACCTCTAGCATATTGTCTGATGCAATTACTCTCCTGATGCAAGGTAGGGTAGGGAGAGCAACAGATCAAAGTTTTCATTGTGCCATCCCAGCCTAACACCAGGGAAGCCAACAAATCTGGTCTGAAAGAATTCCAGTATTATGAACACTACTAACATTTACTGCAATGTTGCCATGTGGGCTGAGAGTCTGATATAAACTAAGTGCATTTAGTAAGGGTGAGCTTATCTTCTGTGTGTTAGTGTTATTGTATCTTTCTTCAGAGTCACAATATCAAATGGCAGCCTGGCAGATGGCCAGCATTCGGAAAATACAATTGATTTTTCCAATCTCTTTTATAAAATGTTGAAACATATAAAAGCTTTAAGCAGAGTTTCTCAAGGACATAACATGTCAATAGGTAGACAGACAGGATTACTCATCAGTTTTAGATCCAAATGAAGAATTTTACAGTGATTGGTCACAGGAGCAGTAAGTCAATCCTCTTTCAGATTACATTCCCCACTTTGAATTTGGTCGAGGTTGTCAATTTAGTTTTGTCAGCACATGGTTCTACAGATCAACTAATAAAATTAACTTTAGATACAACAGAGGTCTTGCAAAATGATTACTTTTCACTTACATTGCCACAGGTATCATATGTTATCAATGCAACTGTCCACAACTGCATTGTCAACCTGCCCAAAGTGAGCACAAACACAAGAAAAACAAGTTCCATCTCAATGATGAGGTACACTGTCGGAATGGATCCCACTGTTTTGTTGAGGGGCCAAGGAGTTTCTCATTAGTATTTTTTGGCCAATGTTTATTCCTCAATCAACATCACTAAAAATATTTATTTTACTTCACGGCTTGTAGGCACCATTGGCTGGGCCAACATTTGTTGCCCACCTTTGAGAAAGTGGTAATGAACTGCCTTCTTGAATTGCTGCATTTCATTTGCTACAATATCATTAAGGAGAGAGTTCCAGGGTTTTGACCCACTGACAGAGAGAATAAATAACATCCAATTCGGGGTGGTGAGTGGCTTAGAGGGGATCTTGCAGGTGGTGGTGTTCCCATTTATCCTTGTCCTTCAATGGAAGTGATTGTAGGTTTGGGAGGTGCTGTCTACGGAACCTTGGTGAATTGCTGAAGTGCATCATATAGATTGTATGCATTGTTGCTACTGAGCAGTGGTAGTGGACAGAGTGAACGGTCATAGATGTGGGACCAATGAAACTGCTTTGTTCTGGATGCTGTCAAGCTTCTTGAGTGTTGTTAGAGTACTGATCCAGGCAAGTAAGAAGTATTCCATCGTTCCTCTGACTTATACATGGCGGATAGGCTTTGGGGAATCAGTTACTCGCTGCAGGATTCCTAACATCTGGCCTGCTCTTGTAGCCATTGCATTTATATGGCTAGTCCAGTTCAATTTTGGGTCAATGATAGCCCCTAGGAAGTTGATAGTAGAGGATTCAGCAATGGAAACTATCATTATTAAGGGGCGCCTATGGTAACACGCTACAGACGCTATTTGGTTTACTCTGATGCCAGTGTTCTAAATCTTATTTCAGCAACGAGTCAACGGCTCCAAGAGAGAAGTAGATGGGGATAAGTTGACACGGGAAAAGGAAATGTTTAAGTTGAAGAGTAATGCCATTGAGGTCAATCCATAATGCAAATTAATGGGAAGACAAGGCTTCTGGTATGGTGTTCAGTGCTTTTTCCACAAGGTAGCCAGATCAGATCCATTTTCAGTCATCTAAACTCTAACGAATACAGGCCCAGTCAAAGTAGTCTGCCTAACTTGAACCTGCAATATCTCTAATTTCAGTTTTGGCATATTCCCAATTTTGAAAGTTATGAATCGTGATATTTGAATCATGCAGGTGCAGTTGTGGGCACCTACACAAAGCTGTTTTGACTTAGGATTGGATATGGTTGGTATGTTGTTATGGGGTTGTCCAACCACCACTGTGATTCGTAGATTATAATCTCTATTTCATGGGTAATTATTCCTGAACCTTTGCCTATGATGCTTGTGTGAAACCTTCACTGGTCTCACAAACTGGGTAACAACACAGATGTTTTATTATCCATCTATGTACCAGGGATAAACTTCAGGAGCTGAAAAAGCTGTGCACTTGAGTAATGACTGCGATTATTATTTCAGAACATTTGGCGTCCTCTTTTGATTCTGCAGGCTATGCTGCCCTGTATGTCTGTGAAGTGAACTTAAATGTCTGAAGAACAGCAGGGGCATTCTGCTTGATGGCCTTACCAATATCTAAAACCCAGAATCAATGATAAAATGGGAATAAACTGACAAATTGTGGTTGGTTATAAGGTATGAACTACACACAAAATGTCACACTAAGATAGGTCTTACAAATCGGTTCAGCTGTCTATTCAGCAAACATGTCAGCAATCATAATTACAAAATCTTTCAAAACTCTGCCTTGCTCACGAAGAATTTCAGCTTCTCTTCAAACATTGCATTGTTACCCAGCCCAACAGCAGCACACAATCAATTCCAAGTTCCATGGCATATTTTTCGTCAAAAATTGCACACATCTGCACAAGATGGCCTGGACAGCATAGATCCACCAATGTCATCTTTGTCAAGTGACAAAAACAGCTGTAACTATACCTTTGCTCAATCAGAGTTTCTCAATATAGCTTGTCTTCTCATCCCTCCTGTAATAGCTACTTAGCTCGAAAGACCTTTGTTTGAACCATTTTCATTCTTTACATCATCCAGGTCAAACTTCTATTCTTATGAATGAGTGCCTAAGGAACAGAAATGAGAAGATATACTGAAAGGCTCAGATGAGGTACAGGAAGTATCAACACCAACACACATTAGTCAGGGTGATCAGTCTGCTTTGATGTTGTTATATTCAATACAATTCTACTTAATTAACTTCTATTTAAACTGAAAACTTTTAGATTTACATCAAGCTTTGTTATATTTTCAAGAAAAAAAGTGACTTACATTTGACAACACATTTCATGACCCCAGAATGATTCAGAGTGCTTTACAGCAAATGCAGTACTCTGGAAGTATCGTCATTGGTGCAATGCTAGAAATGTGGCAGCCAATTTCTGCACAACAAGTGCCCACAAACAACAATAGGACAACAGCAGATTATCCATAGTTTTAATAAAATTGGTTAAGCGATACATTTTTGGTCAGAAGATCAGAAACAACTCACGTATTCTTTTAACGTTACACCATGGGATCTCAAAAAGTTACGACTCATTGGGAAGAGCTTACTCGGTACTGCAATGGATTACCAAACTAGATTGCATGCTCGGGTTTCTGGACTGGAGCTTGATCCCATACCCATATTCAGGGGTTATAGCACGGTCACTGGCACAATGTTGACAGCTAGAGTTCGAGTGAACATTTGGATTTTTGGGGTTTTCTATCATACATACAAAAACTGTAACTGTAACAACTGAACAGAATTGAAGTCAGTTGAAAACACAGGATTAAGTTCATTTAACTGTATTGGAATTGATCAAGTTTGCTTACGACCCAATGCTTTAGTGAATTATTCAATATTTATTTGGTTTCACATTGTTGTTAGTTAGGTCTGTCTGCATAATAATCAGAATGCTTTAAAGCGTGAAATCCTTTGAGACACTGACATCATTATCTGCTACGTAATTTGAAGTACAGTACTAATATTCACTTGTAGCAGATTCAAAGTGTTGGGAAATAAATTTACCACTGAGAAGTTCCTCCTGTCTGTAGAGAAATTAAATTTAAATCTGAATGGGACATATCACCATGAAAAGCACTATGCCCAGATTATAAGTATTTGAATAATCTTCAAATCAAAAACAAAAAATAATTTTATCAAGGAGATGACTAATTTAGCTTAATTGTACTTTAAGGAAAGTGGCTGAATAGGCTGCAAATTAAATGAGACATCAAGCTCCCAGTAGATCTTAATTTCATGTGATTCATCTGAAACAAAATCCTGTCAGTGTTGATGTTTAAGTTTAAAATTCACAACACTCCAGCCGTGATATTTATGCAGCACCATACTGTAGCCCTAAATATATGACAAATGTATAAAGCTTGAAGCACTGAACAGAAAAGATCTTTGTTATTTAAAATGTGTCAAACATATCATCATCACAGATGATGTAGTTGTGAAATCCCAAAGGCATTGTGATATTACATAAAGACTCAGGTCTGTGGGTTGGTCTTTAAGTCTATATAAACTAAATTAATTAATGCTTAAATTTTCATTTTATCCCCATTAGTGCCTTTCACAATGAAGGTTCCAGCGGTGCTTTCTTTAGATCTACAATTAAAAAGGACCCACTTAAAAACCTGTGGCAAGTCACAAACAGCGAGCCTTGCTGCATTTAGCAGAGTTTAACATAGTTAAATATAAAGTTACAATTAAACATTCATATTCATAGAAAAAAGTCCTTAAGTATTGTAAAAAGACATTTCACACCATAACAGCCTCGAGTTTAATGCGTTTAGAATCAAAGGTGTTACAGTCCATCTCTTGGCAATCTTGCTTAAAGGAGCCATTGGGTTTTGAAGAGTCCAGCAGCAGTGATTTGGATTCACTTGTCCCTTCTTCCTCAGTATCTCTACTTTGTCTCCTGACCTTGGTTTTTGGTTTGCTGTCGAGGTCAGCCTTGACAGAAAGGAGCATCCCCGTTTCAGGTTTAATTGCCTCTGCTGTCTCCACCACCTGTGGCCCTTCCCATTTGGGAATTTCGATGCCAAGGTGCTTCATAAGTTTGCTCATCACTTCATCAACATAACCGAATATCCGAAGATCTGAATATCTGTCCTGTGGTGACAAGGAAGAAACAATTTAAAATGTTGCACAGAGCAAGGATTAGGGAAATGGGATAATTACGTCTCATTGAGTATGAGATTCAAGACTGAATATTGTAATAATTCTCATGCACTAGGTGACTAAACACCTCGGACACGTCTCATTTTGGTATATAGCTAAAGAACTGAGTGTTCAAGATTAAAGGGGATATATTCTGCCCAAGAAACCTTCATTTTCACAAAACTAATGCCAGCACCTCAGATTTCAAGTTTCACCCACCTTTCAACTCAGACACAGATACAGCATTAAAATCATAGAATCTTTTAGATGATCAATTGGCCTATTCTGCAGCAATGACAAATTTTCCTTTTCAATTATTTGCTCAATTCCCTTTAGGAGATTACTACTGAATCTGCTTCACTGCCCTTTCAATAAAAGTAACTGACAACAAATGTGCTTTTCTGCAGTTAACAATAAGCAAAGTACCTAAATACGTGAATGAAGAAATCCACAAATGCAGAGTGCAACTATTGATTGTATATAAATTCTTGGGACTGAGGCAATTCCTGCTGCTTATGTCTACACATAAGTTATCATGTCAGGTTCAAATTGTACACTGGTGAAATGACATAATTACAGTATTGACAAATAAGTCGGATAACAAAAAGGTGCTATGTCAACCTGCATGCTCGGTGCATACTGAATGCTGGGAAAAATGTCAGATCTTATTGGTGTTGACACTTGCTAACGTTAGTTGGATGCACTCAGCACCCAAATAACCTGGTTGAACTGGCACTGGAAAGGATTTTTCACTGAAATGTACAGCTGAAACTACAAATACATACATACATAGAAAGGAAGATTTGCAATGCACATCTTCCATGGTTTCAAAACAGTCCAATGTCTTTTTACAGCTCATCAAGCACTTTTGAAGTTTAGATGCTGCTGTTAACGTAGGAAACCATGCAGCCAACTTAGGAAGCAGGGCTGTACAAACAACAATGGGATAGCAACTGGGTCATTTTTAACAATTCATTTACTGGGTGTAGGTAACTGAATGGAAATGTCAGTTTTCATTGCAAATCTTGAACTGCCCTTAAAGTGGCAGTGAGCCATTTTCTTGAATACAGCGGAATGCCATATCTGGCCATTCTTGTGTTAAGAACCACATTGCTGGGGACTGGAATCATATATAGGTTAGACTTGGAAAGAATTAGAGATTTCTTTCCCTGAACAATTTGTGTGTCACTGGTGAGCACAGGATTTATTTGCCACGTTTAGTTTCCGTAGACACAACCGAGAGGTTCACTGCTCTACTTCAGTCAGCAGTCAAGAGTGTGGCAATTTTGTACGGGTAAGAACAACATGCTCCCAAGCTTTACTTGAACTGGTTATGTTTGTTTCCAGATTTCTTTTAAATTACAAACCTGCATGGTGAAAAAGCAAATCCTCACTTCCTGAATTATTTGCACTTACCAGCTTTGTGGCCTGAAGGTTAACAATAACCAGCTTTCCTCCCCTCTTTTTTGTATTAAATGGCAGATTGCTGCTTGGTTTGATCTGAAGAGAACTGCCCAGTGCAATGGCTAGATCAGACTTTCTGTGAGAACAGGAGGGAGAAAAGAGGAAACATAAAACTCTACAAAGACCTATTTTTTCAACAAAGGATTTAAAAACTTGGTATTCACATCACAATTCAAACGTAACTACTTAACAATGCACAGCATTGCTCAGACTGAAATATTTGATTTTCTAAAATATTGAACATATTAAAAATGGTTTCTTTTAAAAATTCTATATCGTTTTATAACTTTGGTGGTAAAATTGGCTACTGACTTTCAAACTAATTGGTACTTAATATAATTCTCCTCTGCAGTCATTTATGATCACTTTGAAATATACTGACAATTTTCCCAACTTAAGCGGGTAGCTTGAAATAATGTTTTTTGACCACTGTTTATGCTGTCATAGATTATTTTTGTTAGTTTCTTTCTTAAAGGAATGAAAGAATGAAGGGCTACATGAAGTGAACACGGGGCAGCTGAGAGAGCTAGGATTGAGTGGGGAAGTTGAAGACTGGAGTGGGGAATGGCACAAATATCAACAAAAGGCAGAAAGAACTAAAATACAAAAACATCAGCTCCTTATTTATCTAACTGCTGTTTGTGGGACCGAACTGTATAATTTACTGCTTGTAAAGCAGCTTGGAATAAATGTGATTTTGGTCATCGAAGACAATTTACATGCCCTTCATTTTTGAAAGTCAAGAATGGGATTATAAAAGCAGAAGGTAGCCAGGTCTGGGCTAAGACCATCAAAAGAATGGTGAAATGTGGAACTCTGGGCTGCTGAGAGCAAACCGGAAAACTTGGACAGTGGTAGCTCCATTGCTCACTGGCGTTACAGAATAGTTGTCTGACTCAGAATTATAAGTCAATGCATAAAGAGTTGTAAAAGGTGGAAGGAATCACTGGGAAACAAAATAAGCCATTCAGCCTGTCAAACCTGCTTTGGTCTCAATTAGATCATGGCTTAAATGTTTGTGGAATTTTGTTGTCATCTGAAAGAAAGCAGCAAGAGTATTTCTGCCAGACATCAGCAGCACCTTCAGGCTTGATGCAGTGAATGAGGCGTTGTTTGAAGAATGGGGAATATAGTTAATGAATAGATTGAAAGAGGATCTGAACAAATGTGACATTTTTCCAGAACTGAAATGTTATTTAGTACTTATGTGCCAAATTTTACTTACAGGTCTATGACAAGTGGGTAAGGAAATGTAGCACTATCTTGACATTGTAGTTGGTACAAAGACATGTTGGCAATGTACCAGAAGAGAAAGGCTTTGTGCCATGTGACTAGTGCATGATGGAAGCCCAAGATAATTTGGGTAGAAAAATAACAAATAGATTTAAACATCTGACAAGTGAGAGATAGGAAGATTGACCAAACAGCTGAACTGGCACAACTGATTTGCTACATCTGTCATTATAAGAAATTTTAATCCACGTTTCAAACTGTCTGATAACTCAGTGGAGAACTAATCCGCAGTTCAGCATGACTGTCAGAGAATCATCTGCCCAGGTTCGCACTCGGGCAGTGGTAAGTGTATTAATCACATTCAGAATAGAGCTATGGCACCAGAACTCACATCAGTAGCCTAGCTAAGGGTAAGAAATTTAAAACAGTCCTCAGACTTCACACTCAACACTGGTATGCAAAAGCTCTAAGTAGATTGTGTGGAGAGTTTCAAGGAACTTTGAGAGTATCTCAAGGAAAACAGCCTTTTGATATTGTGGTTAGATTATCCAGTTGAATTAGCTGATAAAAGCACAGGCTGCCAATCAGATAATATTGGTAAGACATTGGACAAAGTGGATGCTGCTGCTGAATTGATCTATTGTCAGTTTGTTAAAGCTAAATAAACTGCGGATGCTATAAATCAGAAACAAGAACAGAAATTTCTGGAAAATCTGTGCAGAGAAACCAGAGTTAACATTTCCAGTCGAGTGACTCTTCCTCACAGGTGCTGCCTAGCCAGTTTGTTATAATGCTAACATCTCAGAACAGTGAAAAACATACAATATTTTCAAGGGCCTTGATAGGATAGATGCAGAGAAGTTGCTTTCCCTTATGGTTTATGGAAGAGCCTGATACCAGAGGACACATTTTAAGAGTAAGGGGTCACCCATTTAAGATAGAGAGGAGGGGGATGTTGTTCTCTCTCAAAGGGCAATGAATCTATGGAATTCTTTATTGTACAGTGCTGTCAAGGCTAGGTTGACAAGTACATTCAAGAATTTTTAATCAGTAAGGAAATAAAGTTTTATGGGGATAAGACAGGAAAGTGGAGTTGAGGATCATCAGATTAGCCATGATCTCATTGAATGGTCAGCAGACTTGATGTGCTGAAGCTCAAACTGATGCCAAAGGTGTTGTCAGAGTTTAGCAATGGAACCAGGAAATCTGCAAGTCCATCTGTCAAACTAATTAGGAGAACAACTGCCCTTACTACAAAATAAAAGGGCCATTCTCTTCAAAATTAGTAAACAAAAGAAAACAGAAGTTAAAAATGTTCTCAATATTTTGGTAATTTCTGTCAATGAATAGTTTCAGATGTACCTGCAGGCTTCATCTGCCAAACTGAGGTCCCGCTCAGGTAAAGCATCTTCCCAATCCAAAATTGTATCTCGTAACTTTCCTCTGGAAACAAAATTTAAAATCATCAATTTCTGCAGCATCTTCAAGAATTCTGTTGCTCGAAACACAATGACATTTATAACAGTGTTAATCAAGAAGTACTCAGACAATGATAACTGACCTGCAATTGGAACTAATGGGAGTAATAAATAACTAATGTCAGCAGGAAGCACATCTGTTTAATTGACATTTGTTCTATATGCAAAGATTATAACGATTGAGACGGCACACACAAGAACAGACATTATAACATATTGCGTCAAGTCTTTGTTGCATCTTTTTGTTGCTTTTTTACCCCCCAAAACATTTGGAATTAAACATATCTTATTCTACATTTTGCAGATTTTTGAAACTGTATAAATAAGAATTATTGTAATCATCACTTACTAATGAACAGATCACTGCAGGCACATCTAAGAAATCTTGAGTTCTGGTCAGAGTGGGTGAAGATATGCTATGTGTGACGCATACATTCATGTCTAAGCATGCATACACCAGCTCTAAGGGTGTGTAGTAACATCTCTGAATAGGTTGATAGGCAATAGCTATATTCATGCAAACATTATAAACACAAATTTACACACATACAAGACTAAACCTTTTGTATTATTGGTTGTGTTGTAGAGTTGCTGGTGCCAGACACTCAGCAGTGGGGACTGGGGCCATCTCCTAGATGGCTTTGAACAATAAAAATTGAAAAACCTCAAAAGCCGGCGTGAGGTTTTGGGAAAAAAAGGAAAACAAAAAGAAAGTTTTATTTATTAAAGGAAGTTGGGACAGCTTTAAGCTTTTGCTGAAGTGGAGGTGGTTAAAAGTGCAGGAGAACAGTTGTAAACCATCTTTTAAGTCAAGAAAGATGGCCAACTCATGAGAGAAAGTGAGAATCCTTGCTTTGCTTTTCTTTGCGAAGATAAGTTGTTGAAAGGAAATTGAGCAAGTCTGATGGGTATCTTCCTGCTGTAAAGTAAGGCAACTTACTGATGTTCCTCTGATTGGGTCAACAGGGGTTTATTCAGTCCACTTTTGGGGTATTGAAGAGGTATGGGTGAAAGATTCAGAAAAGCACTGGTTACAAGACGCTACTACTGTTATGCATCTTAATCATATATTATCTTAAAAACCTCAAAAGCAGCCTGTGGTGTCTTTTGGAAAATTGGAAACTGCAGAGTAATTTCATATAATGCCTTCATGCTACTTAGGAGATACAAGTTTATAACTGACAGCAGGCACTAGACAGCAGTACTGAAATGGAAAATGTCTGTCCTGAATAGAACTAAGTAGAAATCCCTGTCAAAAGTATGCCGGTAAAAGGTTCCCACTCCTACTCATTACCCAAAACACTGTGCCATGTGCACAGACATCAGATTAAACCTGGACTAAGATCAACTGTGATGCTCTCTATAGTTAATTAACCTGTCAGCATTCAACATTTAGCCTAACTTACCAAATGTGTCCTTTTAGGTGGGTTTTAGGTAAATGATCAATATCTGTGGTACTCTACACCAGCAAGACCAACAGTTTTAAGGTGGATGCAAAATAAGTAGAGAGACCGATATCATCAACCAGTGACATAAACATACATTCAATCAAAAGGTGCACTGAAATGAAGTAAAAATTAACTGAGATGGGAAAGGTGACCTGCCAATGCACCAAAAACACTACAATTATTCAACAGTGGAGACAATGTGGAATAGAACATGAACAGGAATCCCATACCTGCAAGCTCGAAGACCTCGTGCCTTTTTAACATCACATAATCGGCCAGTTGTTTTCAATCCCATTGTTCCAACGACTGTCTCTCGAACGTACTGCCTGTAGAAGAACCAGTCGATTATCAAACTACCTTTTTGGAAAACTTAATAAATATCAAAATTAAATGCATGATACTCTAGGTTCTCAAGCACTGCTCTCTTCGTCATCGTTTTCATCTTTGTTCAATTTGGTAGGAAAGTTCACTGAGCATTAAGACCTATCAAGCAAATTACTTTATGAGAAGAATAAAACCTAGACAAGAAGGACAAATGGATGACCAAAGTGAACATTTTAAAATATTTGATAATGAGAGGGAAATAAATTTTTTGTGGGGAGTACAAAACAAGCGGATGTAGCTTAAAATTTGAGTTGACTACTCAAGGGCCATGTCAGGAAAGAGTAGTTTATTTCTGGAATGTAGTTCCGAAAGAGCTGAAGCTGGGAATCTACAGAAAATTGACTGACAGATTTTTATAATCAAGGGAAATGAAGCCAAGGCACACAAAATGGAGTGAAGACAAAGATCAGCCATGATCTAAATGAACTGTAGAATAGACTACTCCTGTTTAAAAACAGAAATTGCTTGAAAAACTCAGGTCTAGCATTACCTGTAGACAGAAAGCAGAGTCAATGTTTCAGATCCAGTGACCCTTCTTCAGAATGGATGCTGGTGCTCTCCACAGATGCTGCCAGACTTGCTGAGTTTTTCCAGCAGTTGCTGTTTCTGTTTCTGTTTCTGATTTACAGCATCATCAGTTCTTGGTTTTTTTTTAAACTCCTTTTCAAAGTTCTCTCTCCGTAACCTTTGCCAACAATGACTGATCTGCAGGCTTTCTATGCTCTGACTTCAGTTCTGCTAAAACCACAGAGCTTGACAACATCTCACCTCCAAACAAACAGCGAGCGCTAGCTGTATCCTGAGAAGTAGCTAACTGGAATAAACGAGATAGCAAAAACTGCAGATGCTGGAGTCAGAGATAACAAAAGTTATCTGAAGAAGGGTCCCGACCTGAAACGTCAGCTTTCCTGTTCCTCTGATGCTGCCTGGCCTGCTGTGTTCCTCTAGCTCTACACTTTGTTATTTATAACTGGAATAATTGGTGTTTACGTGCAGGGTCCAAATGCAAGCTGTGTCTAGCTCACATGGATACACCAACCAATAGATCTTAATGAAAATATTATAACACGCTGAGTTACTGAGTCACGAAAACACAAGGGATACATGTGCTGAATGGATGTGCAAGTTATTAAAGCTGATTTATCACTTACAGAAAAAAAACCCGAAGACTTAAGTCCCTTCAAGTGCTTTCCTTTTATTGTCTCTACCGCATTACCCTCTCACCTCACCTTAACATTGGTGGCAGAGTTTCAGTACTCTTGGCCCCACACTTTGGAATTTTCTCTCCCCAAACTTATCCCCTTCATTACCTCTCTCCTGAAACCCTTCACCCTTTTCCCAATTGTTTGATCATCTGTTCTGCTATCTTTTTACATAACTCAGTGCCAAGTTTTCTTTTTATAACAGGGCGGCACGGTAGCACAGTGGTTAGCACTGCTGACTCACAGCTCCAGGGATCCGGGTTTGAGTCCACCTTTGGGGGAGTGTCTGTGTGGAGTTTGCACATTCTCCCCATGTCTGAGAGAGCTTCCTTCAGGTACTCGGTTTCCTCTCACTGTCCAAAGATGTGCAGGTTAGGTGGATTAGATGTGCTAAATTACCCATTGTGTCCAGAGATGTATACTTTAGGTGGGTTGGCCATGCAGACCTGTTGGGTTTCCACACTATAGGGATTCTATTCTTTAATGCTTTACCACATGATTGGGTTGTATAAATGCAAATAATTGCTGCATGCCTGCAAACAGCAAAGGTGCAGATTCTGGGTTAAGACACTCAGTTGCTTACAAAAGCTACACTGGATCCAAGACCATAATATGCTCAAAGAATACTCAAACTGTAACAAACATCCTGACTACTTTCTGATAACTCACTACAGTTAGTTTAACAGTAACACTTCATCGAAGATAAATGCAGCTTCTATGAACAGACCTTTGATGGAAACAGGTTGGATGCAAGAGGCATTGTTGGAACAGTGATCTTGATTAAATTTCCAGCGCAGGGTTTAACATTTCTCATTTTCATAAGTAATGTGTATTGACTTAATTCATGTTTGTATCTTACAGCCAAATCAAACAGGACAGGGGATATACAAAGGCAGGGCATTCCATGTGTTTGTAACATGGATGTCTCTTCATTTCAATTGATATATTTATCCCATCAGAAGGGAGAGTTAAGCTTAATCAGTGTCAACAACGGGCTAAGCAACCAGGAAGATGTATATTACTTTCTATAACATAAATCATGCAGTCACGAAAGATACAATGCGAAGCAGACGGCTAGCCTGGGGACATGGAGATAAGCCTACAAATTGAATTGTTTGAAACAATAATGAACAGAATATATAATTCCTAAGTACGTTGAGAGACAGCTCCAAAAGCAAAACAAATCTCCTGCTCAGGTAGCACAAACACAATCGTTATAACCTGGCAAACAAGAGACGCTGCTCCTTTGCGCTAGATATTTCCTAACAGGATGGAGCTTCATGGTCATTTAAAAATAATAATAGCAACTGGCTATTAAAACCAGATATTGTGACATTCAAAGTAAAAATGAAAAGTTGTCAACCTTTTAAAGACATAACTGAGGTAAATACTCCAGCTGCGCATTCAATCTTTCCCATTCACTACGTATTTTCCTATTAATCTTACCTGCTCCTGCAATATGCTGTCCATTCATTCAAGCTGTGCATCATAGTCAAAGCCATCAATGTTACATTGTGTTTAAATGTCATAACAGTTCAATTTTACAACATAAAGCTAGAGTGGGAAATGTTATAGAGTGTGAATAAATAGAATAATCTGCTGGGTTGTACAAAGTCTAAAAGAAATTTGGAACTAAACCAACTTGAAGTTGCTTAGATAATTGTGCTTGAGGGGGGAAGGAACCTAATCAATGGGGCCAAAACTGAAGATTCAGATTCTAATTTCCTGCACCCAGTACGTGGAGGGGCAATGGGCAAAGTGGGAGTTAATGGGGGTGGGGAGCACACGGTTACAAACAGTTACAGGAGACAGCACAATTATTTCTTTGTTGGCCTTCAAAATATAATGCGTCACCAGGGTAGGGGCAGGGAGAAAGTAAAAAAAGATACAGCAAGGTCACTTTTGATTCTACAGAATGCGATCTTCCTCTCCCTCCTGAAATATCTGCAGCTAATGTACACTTTACACAAAAATTAAACAGCATAACCTAAAATTTATAATTCTGTCTTGAGCGGACAGATCAGATTAGAAGCATAGCAGAAATAACCTACTCATTCACCAGCAGTATACAGAAGTATGGTTTAGTTATGACAAGTTCTCACCACCAGAATTTAAATAATGCAGAAAAAGGTCCCAAAGCACGCTGCACAGGTGTAGTCAAACAATAATTATCAGAGATAAAGGACACATTTGGTCATGTTAAATAGCTGGTTATCAATGACATGCTTAAAAGGAAAAGTGGGAGGCACAACTATCAGAGAGGTGCAGGGCCCAGGTGCAGTGGGCAATAAGGAGCAGAACAGGCCAGATTTAGCAGATATAGTTGGGGTGAAGGGAAGCTGGTTGTTGGTTTGGGGAAAAATAATTACAAAGAGAATGCAAGGAAAAGTTATTAAAGGTTTCAAGCATGAGGAGCAGAATATTAAATGTCAGGTGTTGGGGGAGGCAGGAACCCATAAGATCAGTGAACACATGGTAAAGGATGAGTAGGTTAATGAACTCAAATTTAGGGGAGATTCAAAATGGAAAGTCAGTCAAGACAGAATAGTATTGAGTCTAGAGGTGACCAAAGTAGGAATGAGGTTACAGTGGGACCTTATTGAGGTGTAAGCAGCTGCTTTTGTGAAGGTGAGGAAGTGGAATCACTGTGGCTTAGCCTGTGATCAAGAATACAAGCAGTTTGAGACAATGGCTGGGGACTTGGGGTGTGTGGAAACAAGGGAAGGACCAGAGTTTGTGCTGGGCGTAGTGGCTATAGTCTTCCCAATGTTTAGTATTGGCTTGTCCAAGAGTGGATCTCTAACAAACAGATTGCAAACCACATGTAGGAGAGAGATCAAAGAAATACTGCAGAGGTAGAGTTTAGTATTATGGATGGGGAAGGTGGGTGCAGGTCTACGGATGATGATGCCAACAGAAGTGTGCAGATGAAATTAGGAAAGTGGAAGGGACCAGAAAAAAATCATTGGTAACAGTACCAGAGTGAAGAATACCAATACAGCAGATACTTTGGCTATGCTGAGGAAAGTCCAAAGACTGTCTTCAGGCCCTTAAAAAACTTCATTCCCTGTTCAATGATTCTATCATACTACTACCCCAGTTTGCAGTCTCAACCAATCTTGATGGAATACCATGTGGAGAAATATGAAGTCATCCACATATAAACATTACTTAAAAGGAGAGAGACCAGAAAAGTTGACCTACGTGTCCTTGTTCACAGATCACTGAAATTTAATGTGGAGAAACAGCAAGTATTTGGGACAGCAATTGGTATGCTGACTTTTATTACAGAGAATTTGGATGTATGAGTAAAGATGTTTTACTGTAATTATATAGAGACTTGTTGAGTCAAGATTTGGTGCATTGTGAGCATTTTTGGTCTCGATACCCAAGGTTTATTTGCCATAGAGGGAGTGAAATGAAAATTTACTGACCTGACTCCCAGGATGAAGGCATTATCCTACCAAGGAAGATTAAACAGATTGGTTCTGTATTCTCTGTTGTTCAGAAAAGAATGAGAGGTGATTTCATTCAAATCACGCAAAATTCTTATAGGGCCAGATAGAGTAGATACAGAATGGATGTTTCCCCTGATTGGGGAGTTTGCAACCAGGGAACACAATCTTAGAATAAGGACTACGTAAGACTGAGATGAAAAGGAATTTCTTTACTCTCAGGGTGGTGAATCTATGGAACTCTCTGCTCTGGAGCACTTTAGCGGCTCCATTATCATGTTCGTGACTGAGACTGATAGATTCTACATATTAAAAGCATCCAGGATAAGGGAATATCACAGGAAAGTGTGTTGAAGATGATAATTAGCCATGACCTCATTGGATAGAGGGCAGGCTCAAAGGGCTGAATGGCCCATGCCTGCTCCTATACTTTAAGATATTATGGCCTCCATTCAACTTCAAAGTTATATTGATGGCCATCTTCATTACAAAGGTGACATACTTTCACCTCTGGAACATCATCTACTTATTGATAGGTATGTGTGGAAGCAGGCGAGGACAATCTAACTGAGCTGAAGAGTGAAGGAAAGAAGGTTCATGAGCATAGTGTAGTTGATCATATCAAAGGCTTTACAGAAAGTGAGGACGACAAAGAGGAAAATTGAACCATAATTATTTAGAAATTCATCTTTTGAACCAAATGCTAGCCTTAGTCCCAACATTAATTGTTCCAAGGGAGGGAGGTACTGATCAGGAGCCTTTTCATGTGTGTAGTTTTTAAATTAATGCCCACTAAATTTTAAATTCCACAATGTTCAGCAACTTTGCTGTTTCAAAATAAGCTATTAGCTACATCAGCAGATGGCCAATGCTAAGTATAAATAGAAAGTAATTATATTGATCTCCTCAGAACTTTAGATTTTTCAGTAGATCATTAAAATGTATCTTAAAAACAATTAATTCAATTTCTGAATGAGGCATTGCATGGGTGAGGTAATGATGCACAGATACTTGCAAGTTAATTGAGATCCATCCAGCTGCTACTGCAGAATCAAAAATGTTAGAGTCGTACAGACATACAGCACGGAAACAGACCCTTTGGTCCAACTCGTCCATGCCGACCAGATAGCCTAAATAAATCTAGTCCTGCTTGCCAGCATTTGGCCCATATCCGTCCTAACCCTTCCCATTCATATACACATCCAGATGTATTTTAAATGTTCTAACTGTACCAGCTTCCACCACTTTCTCTGGCAGCTCATTCCATATACGTATCACACTCTGCCTGAAAAAGTTGCTCCTTAAGTCTCTTTTAAATCTGTCCCCTCTAATTTTGGACTCCCTGCCCCAGGGAAAAGATCTTGGCTATTTACCGTATCAATGCTCCTCATGATTTTATAAACCCCTATAAGGTCACCCCTCAACTTCTGATGGTCCAGGGAAAATATCCCCAGCCTATTCAGTCTCAGAGGGAAGAGGTTACAGAAATAAATAGGAACTTACTTGCCACATTTGGTGCATTCTTCCACAAACATGTTGCCATGGAGTTCTGACAGTTTATCTCTGTGGAAAGAAAACCCAGTGAAAACACAACATCTCATTTGCAGCCTGTACTGACATACATTTACATTTCAGAAACAGATCATTCAGCCCACGTGGTCCATAGCACTATTTATGCTCCACAAGTGTCTCCTCCCATCCTTACTCCAAATAACTCCATCAACAAATTCTTTGTTCCCCCATATGCTGTCTAACTTCTCCTACAGCATTACCCCTCCACAACTCATTCTGTTGCATTCTAACTACTTTGCGGGCAAAGAAGTGTTTCTTCTGAATGCCTTATTGAATTTATTCTATATAAACTTATATTCATGATCTTTACCTTTGAATGCTCTTACAATGCTGACACCTTGTTTTCCAACAATACAGATAATTACAAACAATGGAGTGATACAAGGACTTTAAATGGCTTTCATGTTTTTCATCAAAAGACAGCATAAGGCCAGTAAAGAAAGTAGGACACAATTGGGGTCCAGCTATGGTTTAAGACCTAGACAACCTAAGATTCAGATTTGAAGTACCATAATTTAGAATGGTGCCCACTGCTGACACTGTGCACAGGTGGTAGAGTTAGGTGATAGTTAAGATGATGATGTGCTGACCAAATGAGATCATCTGTTTTGAATGGTGTAAAGCCTTTCTAGAATTGTTGGTTCACCACTTGTCTAGAAAGTATTTCAGCTCACTCCAGACCTGGTGACTTGTAGATAGTGGACAGATTTTGGAGGAGTCAGATGGTGAATTCCTTGCTGCAGAATTCCTAGCCTCTGACCTGCTCTTGGAGCCATGGCTGGTCCTGTTCAGTTTCTGGTCAATGGAAACCACAGGATGTTGATAATGGGGGATTCAGCAGTGGTAGCATCATTGAATGTCAAGTGGAGATAGTTAAGTTCTATTTTGCTAGAAATGGTCATTGCCTCATGCTTGCTTGATGCAAATTTCACTTGTTACCTATCAGCCCAAGCTTGAATGTAAGTGTTGCAGATTATAGATGTAGACTGCATCAGCATCTGAATTGTGAACATGCAATGTTCAGCACTAATAAGCAGTGTTCGTCCAACTTTTGACCAAACAGTGGTATAATGGAGTTGCATTTTGTGAAGCACGTTGATGTTCCTCATCAATAGCACAGCCTTGCCTTCACCTGTCTCTTCCAACTAGTGTTCAACATGGAGGTACAGTAATTCATCAACTCAGGCTGAGCAATAGATGGTAATCAGCAGGACAGCTTTCTGACCACGTTTGTTAGATAGTCTTCAATAGATCCACAGTCAATGCTGAGCATTCTCCGAACTATTCCCTCAACTGCATACTACTGTGCTGACTCCTCTGGTCAGTCTCTCATGGCAGTAGGACAACACATATCCAGGGCCAGAGATGGAGAAGCCTTGGACCTTGGCTGTAGAATATGACCTGCTGACTATGACAATATCCAATTACTATTCATCTATTCTAATGAATAGCTCTCCCAATATTGGCCTAAATTGAAAGCTTTGTCATTTTCTATGCCTAATTTGATGCTGGGTGTTCTGTCTGGTTTTAATGCTATCCAACTTTTTCTGTGCTATTTTGATGTAACCAAGCTAGTTCACAGGAAGAGACAACCATTGTACCCAAACAGGATAAGGATGGCTTATATCTCTCTTTGAAGGTGAACCAGAGGTTTTTATACTAATTCAGTCATTCCTTGGACATCGTTAATGAGGCCAAATTTTTCAGATTTAACTAATGTATTAATTAATTAATAGAATTTATGCTCCTTTAGCTGCAGTGTTGGCATTTGAATTCCTGTCATCACTCAGTGGGTCTTTAAATTGCTAGTCCAGTCGTGGTCATTGTGCTACTGTTTCTACTCAAGCTGTACAAAATGGTTTCTGCTTCCTCAGGTGCAAGGAAGAGAAAAAGAACAGTCAAGCTGCCAGTACCCAATGTATTCTATGGAGCTTCCTGCGAGATGTGCACTCAAATTGGGCAAGTGAAGAAAGAAACAGATTTTGGCAATGACGCCCATCCCTCTCCCCCATAGTGACAGGGGAATATACAGCATGAAGAATGTTGACTAAATTTTGAGATATATCGTACACGACTAATGCAAATATAATGAGCAATAAAAAGGGCCCACTTTGCTCCTGTTCAATGTCAGCGTTACAAGAAACAAGGTGTGAACCTTAGAAGCACAAGTATCTTCATGAGCCCCCTTCAAAATAATTTGACTTTTGTCACACTGTCATTTCTTCATTCAAGTTCTTCCATTAATATTTTTGTAGGTTGGAAAGAGACAATTCCTTAAATAAGAAATCCACTTCAACGTGCCAATTTTTTGCCCAAAAGTTTAAGAGGTCCTTCCTCCTTTCAAATCTTCCTTCACCTAATTTTCTAGATTAGTGCTTGTAAAAAACGTGAGGGCACAAGTGAACTGTCAAAACTATGTGAAGTGTTGTGGGATGTCCTGAAATTACGGAACAAACAATACGAACACACGTGGCCTTTCTTTCCCATCATACAGTTATCAAGATGTAAGCTCACATCCCTCCAAGAGATGGCAGTGGTTGCACCAACACAACAACTACAATGTTAATACACACACAATCAAAACAGCCCCTTTTAAAATCCACATTATTAAAACCTTTTCTATAACCACGACTACTGTAAAATTAGGCATTGAACCACTGGGTGAACAGAATTTCAAACTGTATTTGTTTGAAGATGTGAAACTTCAGAATTAATTTACATGATCCTGCCTCAAGTGCCTTAGGTAATAGTGATTGAAGATGCTGCAACTCATGTAAAAACTGAATTATGAGGGGCTGAAACAATAAACTGTGAAAGCTGCCTGTTGGTGGATTTGCATTCATTCTGACCACAATACTGAACTATCACTCATGCAATCTTTGATAAAAGTCACTCAGTTATTCTGCACAAAGATTCTTTCTTGTTAATAATTAAACTGAAGATTTTGATACAAAGCCAGTGGGACCGATAACTTTTAAACAGAAATTCAAACTTCCAGTTGGCAGTTGAAAGGAATACTATGTTGAGATTTCACATTTCAGAAGTTTTACTGAATTAAATGATCATCAAATTTTGATCAAACGTCATCTTCTGTAGATAACTTAACTTAAATCTAAACTACAGAAAACAGACCAAGATTTTTAGCTTTTACAACCCTTGTGGGAATAGAAATCAAGCGCGACAATTTCATGAGTCACCACAAATGTGAAATATGACCAATTTGGTTTCCAGGATCAATGTGCCCGCTACCAAACATAAAAGAAACTTACAAATGGCTTCAAAGAAGAAAACAATTTATGAAACAAACTTATCCTCGAATGTGGCAAAAATATATACGAGTTACCTATATACAAACTTTAACAATTCCCCTTTTAATTCCAAACACAGACACAATTCGTTCATCCATAGGACAAACAAGACAAAGCATTTTTTTTTAAAGGATGTCATGGGTGAAAAACAGGCAAAAAGGCAAGTCTGTGGAACAGAGTCCAGACCAAAAGGGGTGGACTAAGGTGAATTTCTCAATTTTGAGTGTTTTGGTTAGATAATCACATATGTTTGACTCAATTCAATAGCCAATCAGTTGGACACAGGTCTTGACTTCAGTTAGCGGTTCTCTCTTTTTGGCAGTATTTATTTGTTATTTCGTCCCAAAAGACCACAAATGATCTTGCCTGCTAGCAAACCTTTAGAGGTCCAAGTCCCACCTGCTCTCTCCTCTCAGATCTATGATAACCAATCCAAGCTGGGCAGTTAGTTTATTTTCCAAAGGCACTTGGTGCCAGCGTATCATCACAAAGGGATCAAATCCAGTTTCTTAAAAAAATGTGCATTTATGTCACCAAAAAGTGACACACAGTTCTAACTTTTCTGAGTTGGCACACAAACTAACAATCCAAACTTCCAAATTTATATTTCTGGTTTAATATATGCGGTTCTTACACAGCACAATCGAAAATATCCTTCTATGGTTATATATTAAACTGCCCTTAAGCACAAAAATCAAACTTTTGACCTTGTCCAGCCCAGTCCAACACTGACACCTCCACATGGAGCTGTACAGCATAGAAACAGACCCTTCAGTCCAACTCGTCCATGCCAACTAGATACCTTAAATTAGTCTATGGCCATTTGCCAGCATATGGCCCATATCCCTCTAAACATTTCCTATTTATATACCCATCCAGATGTCTTTCAAATGTTGTAATTGTGCCAGCCTCCACCATATCCTCTGGTAGCTCATTCCATACAGACACTAACCTCTGCGTGCAAACACTGCCCCTTAGGTCCCTTTGAAATCTTTCCCCTCTCACCATACACCTATAGTCTAGTTCTGGACTCCCCTATCCTGGGAAAAAGACCTTGACTGTTCACCTCATCCATGCTGCTCATGATTGTATAAACTTCTATAAAGGTCACTGCTCAGCCTCCGACACTCCAGGAAAAATAGCCCCAGTCTATTCAGTCTCTCCCTATAGCTCAACCCTCCAAGCCTGGCAACATTCTTTTGGATCTTTTCTGAACCCTTTCAAGTTTCCAAACACAATTTGAAAGAATTGTTAGAATTCATTTTCCCTCTCGGAAGACACTTGTTTTCCAGCCAAAAACAGGGCACATGATGTCAAAAAGGGAAGCACTGGACCTATAACTCACATCCCCCAAAGGTAGAACAAGGGTGGCAGGTGCATGGAAACACCATTAGTTTAACTTCACTCACAACAGCCTAGCTTGAATATATTGGCTGTTCCTTCTTGGTAACTGGTACTCCTGATCTGGCAGCACAGAAATCAATTTCACTACACAGCTTGCAGCATAAAGATGCTACTCCACCTCTTCCAAGAGGATGAGGGCTGTGTAATAAATGTTGGTTCTGTTCGCAATACCAGTTTCCAGAGAATGCATTTTTAAAAAAAACTCTTCGTATGTTCCTGACAATTGCGACACTTGGATCTTGATGTGGCTGTTGGTCTGCAAGGGGGCTACAGTTAAGCTCAATCGAGTTCACTCCACCCACTAGAAACGGCAGCCAGCAGTATCAGTTTTACTCTCAGTCACTGCTATTGGTATTGAAATCAGACAACCTCACTAACTGATTTGATTTGATTTAGAATTGTCATCCTACAGGAAATAGTCTAAAATGGTTCCCAGTTCACATCGGCTTACAGCTCCTCAACTTTTCCAGCCAGGTAACTTTCACTGTAGCCTCCTTCCTCTCACTCCATGCTAGGCATCTCTTCCAGCACCTTTAAATCTTCACAAACCTAGCTTTGCCCATGAGCTCCTGCATTCTCTCTAATTAAACTGCAGGACTGAATCTCTTTCTTACTACCTCTAAAATAGTTACGGATCACACAAGACAAAACTGCAAAATGATTTCTGTGTAATACATTGGTTTAAAGAGAAGATTATAACCTGATCTCAAAAATGGCTTCCTATAACATTTTTCCCATTGTATCAGGAAACACATCAGCCTCGCATCTAATGCTAATTAATTAAGTCAGAGTTCCCTTCCATCTTAAAAGGTAATGGCCGGTTTACTAGAACACTATTTAAAACTTGATACCTATGATGAGATTCAGGGTATATTCACAGGATAATGAGAGACTGCAGCCATTTCTTCAAGTGTAAGTATCCTATAACTTCTCAGTTACTGTGTCTGTGATCTCTAAAAATCAAAGCACAAAGACTTACCCTCAGGCAGGCTGTAGAACAGGACACGTGCCCCTTTCATTTAGCCTAAATTTAAAGGTACAGTCTCAAAATAATTTTATAAACCTCACAATTGTAATAGCATTCAAAGTTACTTTTAAAAAAAATTGTTCAACATCACTAACAAGGCTAGCGTTTATTGTTATTTCTATCTGCCTTTGAAAAGACGGTGCTGAGCTTCCTTCTTGAAATGCTACAGTCCTAAGGTGTTAGTACAGACATAGTGCTCTTACGAAGGGAATTGAGGCAATTTGACCCAGCAACAGTGAAAGAATAATGACATAATTCCGATTCACTCTACTGAAAGACACTTGAGACTCCCACCTTCTCAACCTCACCTCTTGCCAAGGCATGGTGGCCCTCAGGTTAAACTACCACGAATTGTATTGCTCTAATACAGAACAGCGTTATGGTCTGCTGGGAGTAATGCAACTTTACCTAGGCTACACTTTCAAACATGAACAGGGCTTTCTGGCACAAAATCCAGGATAGTTTTTCCTTCTCCTTTTGGTGAAAAAAAACTTTGTAGGATGCACTGCATATACCCCCGGGAAAGGTTGGCATTGATGCTGTTTCAACTAAATTATCTTCCATAAACCAGACACTAGATAACAAGCCACAGACTTATGAATGTTCCTTCAATGAAAAAGTTTCTGATTATCTTATCAATTTACTCTGGAATGGCAAGATAAGCTTTAATAACTTCTGGTTCTATCTTCTAGAAGAGAATGACAAACAAACCATGACGGTTGAGCAGATGGATGATTATACAATTACTTACATGATTCATTCACAACCAAATGCCACAAAGGCTGATAAATTATTAAAAATGATGTGACAATGCGGCTGTAGTGCCAATGGTTGGCCTAACTTGGTTCAACTAGATAGCTGCAAAGTTTGCAGTCCCAGATAAAAAGTTCATATTTAGGTACAATTTACACAATAGACTTTAAGCAATTCCCAGTCAGGGGTTCATGCGGTCTCCCACAATAACCCTTGTAAGTATGGGGCAAAGCCTAAAATTAGCCTTTGCACATTTTCAGAAGTCTCAGAGATCTGATCGAAGGCAATGTTACCCTGAGTTCCATTATCTAGGAACCACTATATAGATTCACGTTGACTATTTCTTATTCAACCATACCATTTATTGCTTAATCAAGAATTCAACTCGTTGTTGAATATTTCCAGGATATCCGAACTTAAGGCATTTATCCTGAGTTCCCAAATCCATGACCTCTGATGTCTAGAAAGCTAGGGTCAGTAAGCGCAAGGGAACACCATCACTTCCACAAAGTCCTCAGAGTTACACAGCATCACAACTATGATGTGTGTCAATGCTCCTTCATCATTGCCGTGTCAAAATACTGGATTTCCTAATCAACAGCACAGCGAGGATACCTCCAGCACTGCAGCGGTCCAAGATGGCTCATGAACACCTCAAAGGCAAGAAGTGAAGAGTACCGGCTAGTATGAAACTGCAGTTACTTGGGCATTGCACATTATTTACAATTTTAATTTGTTATTATATTATGTAAAAACAGAACTTATTCTTCAATAATTTTGGAACAGGGATATGTGAATGCTGAAAGGGGACTTCATAAATTTAGACATAAGCATTTGCAATCTTGAGCAACTGGCACTGATTTGAATGCAATTGTTGTAAATAAGTAAGTTGTTAGATTTTAACCACTGCTTCCATTTTCTCTTGGGCATTCCATGTACCTCACTGAAAACACTTTCTCTAGCTGTTCCAGCACGAGTCGTTTGTCTTGCATCATCATCCCCTTTGTCAGTTCGTCATTTTAGCTCTCTACTATATCAAAGACAATTCTTTTCTTCTCTTTATACCTACTCTGCACTTACTGTTATGATGCTTCTGCTTAAAACTTCCTCCAGTTTGATGGGCGTATAATGGGCAGCAAGACAACTTGTCCAGTCCTGGTCCATAAGATACAGGAGCAGAATTAGGGCATTCAACCCACTGAACCTGCTCTGCTATTCAATCATGGCTGAAACGTTTTCAACTCCATTCTTCTGTCTTCTTTCCCTAACCCTCAATCCTCTCACTAATCAGGAACCTATCTAACTGTTGTCCATTGTAATCTCTTTCACTCCAGTGCAGTGATGAACCACTCTTAAAGGGTCTCCTGAAAGCTAGGTCTTTTGTCACTAGTCCTGACTTCATTTCCTGGTGGTGTCCAGTCGACCACCAGTCTGATTGGTCATGCATTGGAGGGGTAAAATACACATCTTGACAGCACCAGTCACCTCTCCATCATAATACTCTTTAGATGCCTCTGAACATTCCTGTGCTACACATTTCTTGGCAATGCTGTTCTGAGCAATGCCCTAGCTCTTATGTAGGTAACACTGATGGAAGACATCCAACTTAAGGATTGGGGACCGCTTTGCAGAACACCTACACTCAGTTCGCAACAAACAACTGCACCTCCCAGTTGCGAATCATTTCAACTCCCCCTCCCATTCCTCAGACGACATGTCCATCCTGGGCCTCCTGCAATGCCACAGTGATGCCACCCGAAGGCTGCAGGAACAGCAAATCCTAACCCTAACCCTATCGCACTTCATATTCAGCCTGGGAACCCTGCAGCCCAATGGCATCAATGTGGATTTCACAAGCTTCAAAATCTCCCCTCCCCCAACCGCACCCCAAAACCAGCCCAGCTCATCTCCACCTCCCTAACCTGTTTTTCCTCTCACCTATCCCCTCCTCCCACCTCAAGCCCCACCCCATCTCCTATCTACTAACATCATCCCGCCCCCTTGACCTGTCCGTCCCCCCTGGACTGACCTATCTCCTCCCTAACCCCCTACCTACACTCACCTTTACTGGCTCCATCCCCACCTCTTCGACTTGTCTGCCTCCTCTCCACCTATCCTCTCCTCTATCCACCTCCCCCTCTCTCCCTATTTACTTCAGAACCCTCTTCCCCTCCCCCATTTCTGATGAAGGGTCCATGCCCGAAACGTCAAGTTTTCCTGCTCCTATGATGATGCTTGACCTGCTGTGTTCCTCCAGCCCCACGCTTGTTATCTCGGATTCTCCAGCATCTGCAGTACCTTTTATCTCCAACTTAAGTGACATCTTTGCTACTCTCTTCCATGACTCAGTGGCATAGATCCCAGAAGTACAAATCAGGACTGTGTCCAGGATAGTTCCCTACAGCAATATGTCCTGGATGCAACAAGGAGACAAGCAATTTTAACACGAGAACATAAGAACCAGGAACACCAGTGGCCTTTCGTGCCCACTCCGCCATCCAATAAGATCGTGGCTGATCTTTTTGGGGCCTCAGCTCCACTTACCCACCCTTTCACCGTAACCCTTAATTTCTTTACTGTTCAAAAAAATATCTTAGCTTTAAAAACATGCAATGAGTAAGCTTAATTACTTCACCGGGCAGGGAATTCCACAGATTTGTAATCCTTTGGGTGAAGACGTTCCTCCTCAATTCAGTCCTAAATCTGCTCCTGCTAATTTTGTGGCTATGCCCTCTTGTTCTTGCTTCACCTGCTCATGTAAACATACTGTCTGCTTCTATCTTATCTATTCCCTTCATAATTTTATATGTTTCTATAGGAACCCCCCTCATTCTTCTTTTGGATTTATAATAAGGCAGATTTAATTAGTAAGCTCATTGTACATTAACATTTATCAAATCGAGATCATAACATGATCGAGTTCAATGTAGCACTTGAAAGCAAAGACATGATTCAGCTACTAGATTTAGATTTAGGCAAGGCCAATTTTAACAAGATGAGACAGAAACTGTCCACAGTAAACTGGGAAAATCTACTAATGGGTAAAACAACTGAAGAAAATGGAGGATGTTTAAAGAAATGTTTAACACAAAACATACCAGTTTATATCCCCCAGACAGAAAAGCTCCACTTCATAGAATAATACAGCCATGGTCAACTAAAGAGATAAGGGACAGCATAAACTAAAATCGCTTACAAAAATGCAAAACAAAACAGATTCTGCTGAATAGAAAGGAACAAAGACCAGCAAAGGGCCACAAAGCAGCTCATAAGAGCTACTAAAAGAGATTATGAAAGGAAACTTGCCTGGGACACGAAAATGAATACAAAATTTTATATTCAGGTAATGAGAAAGTGAGTGGTCAGCAACAATGTGGGCCCATTCAAAAGGAAAACTGGGATACTGGTAATGACTATAGAAACGCCAGACATGATAAATAATTACTTTTATATTTACAGTAGAAAAGGATGACAGCTTGCTGGAAGTTTCAAGGAAATTACAGTGGATTGGGAACCGGGACTGAATAAAATTAATGTAAGTGAAACATCAGTAATGAGGAAATTAAAGGAAATAAAGAGTGACAAATCCTTGGGATCGGGTAGTTTCCATACAAGGATATTAAAGAAAATAGGGGAGCACATGGTAGACCCCAACTATAATCTTTCAGAAATGTCCACATACAGGAGTCATTCCTCTGGATTGGAAAATTGCACATGTCACTCCATTTTTAAGAAGCACTAAAGAGGAAAACCAGGCAATTTCAAGCCACAGTCTAACATCTGTGGTGGGGATACAGTCTATAATCAAGGATGTGGTAACTGAACACTTTGAACATTTTTAGTTAATCAGGCAGAGTCAACATGGACTCCTGACAGGTAGGTCATGCCTGACAATTGTCACTGAAATTTTTTGAAGAGGTGACTAATGTAGTGGACAGGGGATTGTTAATGGATGTTGTTTATATGGACTTCCAAAAGGAATATGATAAAGTCCCAAGAGAGACTGTTAACTAAAGTCAAAGGCCATGGAATTGAGAGCAAATTACTGACTAGGCTGGGAAATTGGTTGAGTGGCAGGTAACAAAGTAGGGATATTGGGTAGGTACTCAAATTGGCAGGTGGTGACCAAAGGTTTCTCACAAGGATGTACCTAAACAGATCACAAAAGAGCAATCAGTCCTCGGCACTCTGAATGGTTTAAATAACCTAAAGTATATAGTTATATGCTACTGCCTGGCTCAACCATTCCATGCAAATTCACACTTCACAATAAAATAATGCTTAATTCAACAAATATGCTAAAATGAAAAGCCCCTCTAAAAATGTCAGATACAGTAGGTGAGAAGCAAGGTCCATTAAATTCAGACAAGTTTGGACCAGAAGCTGAAAAATCCAAGGGACCATTATTTGTTTTATTCTTTTATGAGATGACAGACATCACTGACAAAACTAGCATTGTTTGCTCAACCTCAACTGCCCTTGGATAAGCATCAACGAGCTGCCTTTTTGAACCGCTGCAGTCCATTACGACCAGGATTTTGATCCACTGATAGTGAAAGACAACCAACAGAATGCCAACTTAGGGTGATTTGTGGCTGGGAAAGGAACAAGCATATGGTGGCATTTCAACAAATCTGCTCCACCTATTATTTTCAATAGTATTGAGTGTTTAGAAGGAGCCTCAAATAATCCCGCTTTTCAATGCAGTGCAGCATTGAGGAAAGGATTCATATCACTGTAGTTTCCTTCCAGATGTGGCAATCAAAAGAAATCCTGCCTATCAAGATCTGATCATTGTCGTAGAAGGCTACAGCACAGAAAAAGGCCCTATTATGGCCCATCAATTCTGCACCAGTCAAAAGCAACCATCCAACTATTCTAATCTCTTTTTCCAGCACTTGGCCACTTAGCCTTGGCATTGTGAGTGCACATCAAAATAGTTAAATGGCTGAGCCTTGAAAATTCTAAGAATAGTAGCGAGCTCTTCTCGTATCTTGTGCAACATTTCTCTCTGGCAACTATAATCGTTGTTAACAGGCTGGCCAAAAATACTTAAAATGGACATCTTGCCCTCAAGTTGACAGATGTGGTTGACTGTTGAATGGATTATAGTTAGAAAAAGACTTGAAAGAAAAGGCTAGGGATGTCTTTCCAGTGAAAGTGCAAACAAGAACTTGTCACAAACTTTTCTGAAGAATATCAGTGCTGTTGTTGTTGTATTTCCCTCAAGAACATATGGAAGCTGTCCATTTACAGATAGAGCAGCTCCACAGATAAA
This sequence comes from Ginglymostoma cirratum, assembly GCA_024137785.1. NCBI lineage: Eukaryota > Metazoa > Chordata > Chondrichthyes > Orectolobiformes > Ginglymostomatidae > Ginglymostoma > Ginglymostoma cirratum. Next base: position 35,036,439 of record JAHRHZ010000274.1, read on the forward strand.
CCCATATAAAAGATTGCTGAATATGGGATCTCAAGCCAAAATGTACTGCCTTGACACCAATATTGTTCCTGTGAGTGTAAATCCAGCAAGCCTACAGTAAATCCAATGGAAGTGCATGAAGCCCTTCAAAGAAATGAGAGAGATGTCCCAGACGATAGTGAACCTGTAGTATAAACTGTGTTTATATTGTGAATGAAAATTGTGAATTCTTTCATCTGAAAATTGGACCTGCCCCTGGCTGGGACAGAAATCAATCTGTACTGCATGACTTTAATCAGAGCCAGCATTGCCAGCTAGACCATCTTTGATTACTTAATAGGACTGGAGAGAAGTGTTTATAAAATTCTTTCTCCCCTCAGCAGCCTAGTTCTTTATTGAGTTTTTCACCTCTTCTAGATCACTTGGGCTTGAGTAGGATGAAGCCTCTACTTAGTAATGCAGAAGACATCACTGCAGTAGTTCTAGTGTAAAATTAGCATCTAAAACGGTGGCACAAAAGCACTGGAGAAACTCAGGAGGTCTGGCAGCATCAGTCAAGACAAAAACAGAGTTAATGTTTCAAGTTAACTTCATTCTGAAGAAGGGTCACTGGACTCAAAACACTGTTTTTCTCTGTATAAATACTGCCAGACTTGCTGAGTTTCTCCAGCACTAAGTTTTTGCTTCAGGTTTCCAGCATCCTCAGTTCTTTGTTTTATCTAAAATACTGTTCTCCAAGAGAAAGAGAGTGGTTTCAGCATATTGTCTCCTCCTTTAATGATAAAGTTTAATTTAAAACAAATCCAGACAATTAGAAATGTACTGCTGTTGAAAATATTTAATCAATCTTTAAAAGGATATTTTGCACATGTGCTACACAGCCAGCTGACTGCATTGTTAACCTGAACAATCTAGCTTCTCACAAAGTACTGATTCATAATCAATGAAGACGACCACATACTGAACAAAACAAAAATCCTCTGTATTATCAGATCAAATGTGCACAACCTTTCAGTAGAATTATTACACAGATTTAAATGTCATCTCAAATAATCGGAAATGACATTTCAGCAGTTCTAGCCTTGAACATGACCGAATTCACTCCGAAGAGCACTGAAATTGCAGGACAATTTTCCTTGTACTGAACTGAGGGCAGGATTTTTAAAAGGGCAATCTCTTCAGTTAGGTGTTTGGAAGACTTTAACAGTGGTACTGAAATGTATTTATTTGTTTCTAAAATTGGACTAGTTGTCCATTGACCTCAATCCAGAGGGAAATCAAAGTATTTTTTCATGCTCACGCAACATCACCTCGCTCATTTATTACGTTTGTACTCACAATGAAAGTCACTCCCATCGACAAATCTCAGGACAATCCAAAGCCATCAACCTACTTTCAATCACCAAAGGGAAGTCATTCAATGTTAACAAATAAGGCTTAACAATAACCTGCGTACCTAAGGTTAGAATTGGGTTTAGCAGAATGATTCTGCTCCTGACCGCTTTGTTGGCTTAGTCAAAAAAAAGACCAAACAGCTGAATCCCAAAGGTGAGAGTGATGCCTATGATATCAAGACATCTTTAGACTGCCTGTGACATTAAGCAGCCATGGGAAAAATCAAGTCGATGGGAAATTGCCCAACAATGAAAACATACCTAGCACAAAAGAAGATGGTTGTGGTTTGTTGGAGGCAAATCATTTCAGCCCCAGGTTATACCTTTTCAAGTCCGTCAAATCCTAGTCTCCTGGGCCCAATCATCTTCAGCTGTTTTAAGTGGGGACATTCACTGATAATTGAACAGGGTTCAGTATCACTTGCAACACCCCAGATACTGAAACACTCCATGCTTGTAGACAGCAAGACCATGACTAATTTAGCTTTAATAAATGACAAGTAACATTTGTGCCGCAAGAGTACTATGCAATAGCCATCTTCAATCATCTCTCCTTAAAGTTCAATAGCATTGCCATGAATTGAGTCCCATCAACTAGAAACTTAATGTAGTCTAGCCACATAAACATTGTTACTAACAAAAGGCTGTGTATTCTACAGTGAATAACTCTCCTTCTGACTTCCCAGATTTTTTTTAACCATCTAGAAGTCACAAATTAGGATCGTGATGAAATATTCTCCACTTGTCTGAATGCAGTGCCACACATGGTCGAAAAACTTAATGACATACACAACAAAGAAATCCAGTTGGTCCACAATCCTGAGCATTCACTCCCTCACCCACTGGCACATAGCGAATAGGGCACAATTGCTGCATTAAGTGTATTGCAGCAGGTCACCGTGGCTCCTTCAATCACACATCCCAAATCCCCTGTCTTTACCACTTACAATAACAGCAACATTTGAATGGGAATGCCATTACTCCAAGTTCTCCTCCAAGTCACTCACTATCCTATCAGAGACACATCAATGCCATTCCATTAACAGCAGTTGATTCAGTGACTGGCTTTAACTCACCTCAGCCACCACTTGTGGTAACAGAAGTTATGTAGACCTGGAAGAGATCACCAAAGCAGTGCAAAGCAAAAGCAGTAGCGTTGTAAATGAGAACAAGCACTCAATAGTAAACTTTGGCAAATGTAAGTGAAGATGTTCAGCAAGAATTAGGGCACTGTAAATGCAGGACTTTGCGCAATTGAAGATAAAGGTGCAGATCCCAAATGAGTTATGGTTATGAAACAGAGAAGGCAAGGATTCTAGTCAGAATCCTGCCATTCACACTGTCTCTAGATTATTACTTTGTTTCTTTGCTTGTCTCATTGCTCTCCTTCTCAAACTCTCCCCTCACCTGAGGTACGGTGGCCCTCAGGTTAAACCACCACCAGTCGGCTCTCTCTCTCTAATGAGACAGCAGCCCTATGGTCTGGTATGACAATGGCAACTTGGCTTGACCTGGCTTACTCTCTTTGATCATGCATCTTGAAATATTTATCATTAAGTCTATCCTGTCTTACAAACTACCACAGATCTTCCCATTTGCTCCTCCCACCTCCCAAATTTCAGATGCACAAAATACTTATTTTGAATTTTCTCTAGTTCTGATCAATAATCTGAAACATTAAGTCCGGTCTTTTCTCTACAGATGCTTTCCAGCATTTAATGTTTTTATTAATGAAGGCAAGGAAGTTGGATAGGAAACTTCAGGAAACCAATTACTTAACTACTTACAGATGTGGATTAAAATCTGACTAGGGGGTTGGGCGCAGTGCACAGGGAGGAGATGTCAGATCACAGTTGGTTAAAGCTGTCAAAAGCAAAATTTCAGGTTTAGAGGTGGTGCTGCTGCTATGTGACTCAAGAGCTTTTGTATACCTTCCTATCAAGAATCCACATCCTGCCTGTTTTTGCCTGGGTGCTGGGTTGAATGTGGAGTGAACAATTCAATCACTGTTTCTTCCCTAAAGACCAAATCCCAGATGTATTGGGAAGACACCAGCTCATGTATTCTTATTGAAAGAGGCTGAAACAAGATAATTCACCTATTATCTCATGTTGTCATGGCTGAGAGGTTCAATTGCTGACACAGAGCATTCAGGACGAGCTAAGTAATATTCTAATCGACATCAACTAGACTGTGATAAAGCAACAATATACTTGGCCTGTGAGAATTAAGTTTTAAAATTCCTGAACCACCATTCATACCAGAAGCATGGCACAGCTTAAACAGCAATACAAGAGATAAGGACTTATTGGTCAAGTACTCTTAGCAGTTACCAACTGGGCTTTGTATCATCACATTGTTATGTTTTAAGAAAGACAAAAACTCCGGAGGCTTAAACACAAAATACTGCACAATGGGAGGAGTTGGTTTTAGTCAAGGTCTAAATTGAGGTCTGTCTCCCTGGCTGGATGTAAAAGGTCCCATGACCTTATTTTGAAGAGGAGCAGGGGAATTCTCCTACTGTCCGAGAGGATATTTATCACTCAACCAATATTACTAAACAGATGATCAGTTCATTAGATTGTTATTTACGAAACGTTAATGCATGCACATTGGCTGCTGCATTTCTTCATTGGTTGAGAGAATGGATAATGCCCATTTTGTTAGATTGTCTATCTAATATCTCCATATATTTGAATTCAGGACATCAATATGAGACTAATTACCAAGCAGAAATTCAAATTTTAGGGTTAACTGGTTATTAAATATCACTGATAACATTTATCTCAGTGCTTTCAAATTAAATTTTCATGTTCATTTTAAGGTTATCCATTCTCCCTGCAATTCAGTCACTGTAAAAGGCAAATCTTCAAAACGCTTTTGGTCGTAAGTTCACGGAACTAGTCTCTTTTTAGGTCTGTAGGTCAGATGGCATCAGCTGCACTGGTACATTTCTTGTGTGTGTATATAAAGCCTGCAGCAGAATAGCTTTGAGACAAACTGCTTCAAGGTTTATAATCAAACAAAAGTTAAGCTGTCAGCAGGAATAAACAACAGCACAAAAACCTTACCTGGGAAAACCTGACCGTACATGAAGTCCATCCACATTCTGACTGACCACGTACTTCACCAAACCGGCTCTTTGAAGTGCAACCAATGCCATATGGGTCTTGGAAGGCCTGGCTTCCTCAAAAGTGGTGTCAAACTTGGGTTCCAGGCCTTGTTCCTCCATCGTCCACACACCCCGTGGTCCCCTGTCAACATCACCATTTAACTGTTTACGATTTGGCTGGCAAGCTTTTGTTCTGAGCTAATATGATTAACCATTCTGCTTTACGTCGGCTTATGCATGGAATTTTATTTAAACCATTGCTGGTTGACTTTTCCTCCAATAGCAAATGTGGCATTGATTCTACACTTTAGATGAAGGCAAGACACTAGAAGCAATGAGGTGTGCCAACCAGATGGTAGTCATCCCGACCAGGAAACACTTTTAATCAACAGTTTAAGCAGAACAGTTAATATTGCAGAAAAACACACAAGATTAGTAGGAATTGGCATGTAACTGATGAATTAATTTAAATGTGGCTAAGTTTGAAGAGATGCATTTTGGTAGAAAAGAGGTGGAGACCTCACACTTGCTGCAATTCTCTGAATAATGCCCAAAGGCAAATCCTTGAGAAGAGATTACAAGAGAAAGAAGAAACAAAAAGCCCAAATTATTATTTAGCTTGTAAAAATCCTTTGTTAGGCCATACTCTGAATACTGTGAACAGTAGAGTCTTCACATTATATAAGAAAACGTAGAAGCACTATAGAAAGTGTTTGAAAAAAAGTTAAAATGATGATTTGAGAACAGGGACAATGTATTTAATATGGAAGGCTGGACAGCCTGGGCTCTGTTTCAGGCGGCTGCGTGGGGACCTAACAGACATCGTTTAAAATTATTAAGCGTTTGATTATGTATACTTAAAGACGTTTCACCTTGTGGGCGAGACACAAATGGGTGATAAATATAACAGTCACCAATAATTCTAGTTTGGAACTCAGGACTTCTTTACCTAAAGAGTGACAAGAAAGTGAGGACTGCTAACATCGAATGAGAGAGATGAATAGTATCAACACATATAAAACAAAACTAGGTAAACGTAAGAGAAAAGAATTTGAAAAAAAATACTACAGGTTACTGAATGGTGAATGCGTCCAGACAAATGCCTGCCCTGGAGGCAAATAAATCCCTACTTACCTTTGACAAAAGTAAATGATCGTTCCTTCCCAGATCTATAAACTTTTGTCCATCTTTGTAGCACTGGACTCATGTGGCCCCATATTGCCCTAATTAGTCATAGCCAGAGAATCACCAGCAATGACTTATCTTCCTGCTCGTATGCCTGATGACTTTATTACTTTAGAAGTACTATACAAATACAAGTTATCGATGACATTGAGTTGGGTGAAACACAGTGTGAAGTTGTGTGAGGCTGATGTGGCACAAAAACATCAGTAAGATCAAATGGACTCAATGACCACTTTTTATGCTCTAATTTCTACATAAAAGGCACAGACACTGGGGATATGGGTCCTTTCTCAGTTAAACGTAGATTCTTTGCAAAGCACAACCTAGCAATTGCAATTTGAACCAATCGGCTGCATGCACCAAATCTACATTTACACTGAATCTTCAAAGGTGGACTAAGGTTTCCAGGCTCTTCACAAAACTAGAGGTCGAAATTAAACAGCATATTGGAAGAGGTGACAACAAACTTGGTCAAAGAGGACAAGGTCTAAAAGAGAATTCAGTCGTAGGCTTTTTACACAGACTTTCAGAGTTCACAGCCTAGAGATGAGTGATTGAAAGGGAAAATATAGAAGAGGCCAGAGTTGGAGAGACAAAGACTCCTGAAGTGTGTAAGATGTTAGAGATAACGAAGGGTTATGAGGGGATAGTAAGGAAGTTAAGCGCAAGAATAAAAGCTTCAATTTGCTGGAGGTTTGGGGAACCAATAGCAATTGCAGGTCAGTAAGCACAGAAGTGATGAATGAACAAATTTTCGTGCAAAGTGGATAGAGTCAACAGAACTGTGGAGGATGCAAGGCCTATCAGGAGATGACAAAAGTACAGATGAAGATATCATACAGATGAGCTGAGACAGCAGTGGAGGCTGATGATAATACAGAATTAAAGTCTATTACCTCTCTAGCTACAGTTTGCTTTGGTCTTCCTCACATTTAATTGGAAGACAAAGCAACTTATCTGAGGCTGTATGTCAGAGAAACGGTTGGACAGAGGCAGTGGGGGAACAGAGAGAGATGGTGAAGAGATGAAGCTGGATGAGATATCAGCATTTGTGTGCAAACTGACCCCAAACTTTCAGATTATGTCGCTATGGGGGGAAACATAGCTGAGAAAAAGGAGGGAACCAGGACAGATCCCAGTTAATGATGCAATGGTGAGAGGGAAGGCATTGCTGGCTACGCAGGGAAGAATACCTTAAAGATCTGTTCTGAGCAGTGTCTTGCAGCATTGTTATCATGATTTTACTTCCTTCATTTGGAGAATGAATGGTGCTTTGGCAGGAAACTAGATACTGGACACTAGGAGGACGATCTACAAGAAACATATTGTCACTAATGGAGCAAACTGAACAAGAATCTGCTTCTCATGGCATAATTTTAGAACCTTTGTGTCAGAACAATATAAACTAAATCTTAGGAGAATCCTTCACAATCATAAAACACTGTTTAATTTCCAATTTATTTGGATATGGCTTTGGGAAATATTTCAAGGTACACAGACCTACTGTCATGTTGATCTTTGCAGCTTGCAGCCTAGGACATTACCCAGAGATAGTTGTTGCTGGCTGGTTGCAAATGGGCAGGTGAGTCGAATAAACAAGAGGTTCCATTATTATGCTTAAACAGTACCATCTACAGGCAATTCGAGAGAATTAATGCTGCCACACAGTTTCTGCGATTATCTGAAAACCAGCAACTCATTTCAAACCTGCAAATGTGATCAGATGGGGGCTGTTGTGACACGGTGGTAGTATGAGCAAGGAGGCCTGGGTTCAAGTTCCACCTGCTTGAGAGGTGTGTAATAACATCACTGGACAGGTTGTTTAGAAAACAGGCGCAAACTCTAGTTTCTATTGGAAACAGGAGCCTGAACTATCTATTAGAACATACAGTGCGAATGATCTCATAAACCCTGTGGATCCCACAAGCCCCAAACTGCACTTTAAATGTTGGTTACGTAACTATTTGCTACCACAGTCAACACCCATCGGATATTCACCATTCAAATTAGCAACGTGAATTTAATGGGGGAGCGGGGGTTTGCTACATGATTAGGATGTTTTTATAAAAATTGCATTTACATATATATATATACTTACATATATTCTGTCCCAAGATACTTCACAAAGCTACAATAGACAAAAACAGACACCAATATTGAGAGGGCCAACAAAAACCCACAGTGAAAGAGGTAGCTATTTGTGAGGACAGGGGGTTTGGGTACTGTATTTCAGAGCTTGGTGCCTACACAGTGGATGGTATGGTTGTCAATGGTAGGGAAAATGGGGCTGGGGAGGGAATTCACAACAGTTCAGCGAAAGTGTGTTTCAGGAAGGGAGCTTTTGAGGAGGAGCAGTAGTAGTAGTAGTAGAAGTTGAAGAGAAAGATATTGGGACAGTGAAGATTGGAAGAAGTTTAATTATAAAATACCTAGGATTTACAATGCAGAAATACCTTTGACCCAACAGGTCAGAATGCATGTTTATGGTCCACATTAGCCTTCTTGTATTCTATTTCATCCATTCCTATTGGCATTCCCTTCTATTTCCTACTCCCTCATTTAAATTATCTAACTTCCTTAAATGTATTTATGTCATTCACCACAACGACCACAGGTTATGAGCTCCATATTCTAACCATTCTTCAAGGAAAGAATAGACTATGTTTTATTCGTGTCCCCTGGTTTTGAACAACTAATGGAAACATAAGACAAAACATTTAATTTTAAAGTATAAAATGATGTTTAATTTTTAATTAAGTGGCGTGATAAAAGTGTAGAGGTTTTAATGTAAACAAGATCAATGCCTCATAAATACTGTTTTAACAGAACAGGGCAATTTTGGGCAAGTGATTTGGATACATCAACAAATCGCCCAGTGAATAGCACAGCACTGTTTTAAACAAAGACTGTGGAGGGAAGACAGTGTACCTGAAGTCAGGAATTCCAGAAGAAGTGCTGATGCCAGCCCCAGTATGCACTACCACATATGAGGCATTTCGTACAAGGTTGGCCAGTTCCAGCACTTTTCTATCCAGGTCATCAGGAGGATCAAAGTTCTGCAACACACAACAGAGCGGAATTTGGTTTCAATCCAAAACTCAATTCAGGTGTCTATGACCACATTTTGTGCTTTTTCTGCTGACCCAGTTTGCTCTAAAGCTGAAGCTAAATATGAATTATCAGCTTCGATAATTTGGCAAGATCTCACCACAGCCTGAATGACTTTTCCAAGTATGAACTCCCAGACTCAACTGCATAATTTCTGATTCTCACTGCGGTGTACAGAGGGGCTGTACTGTCAGAGATATTGTCTTTCCAGCTAAAACATAACATGCCTTCCTGATTATGGTGTAGCATTTGAGAAGAAATGGAAGAAGTTGCCCAGAGACCTAGTCAATGATTCATCTTCAAACTGTCATCAAAAACAGATCATCTGGTTATACATTTATTTGCTGTTTGTAGGACGTTACTGTTCACACACTGCTTGTTGCGTGTGTCCTTATGCTAGTGACAATACTTCAAAATATACTTGTAAAACATTTTGGACACCCTGCCACCGTAAAAGACTGCATTTAACATAAATACCCATTCATACCACAGGACTGAACCAAATTAGTTACCAGGTGGATGGGAATTGCTTCGCTCTTGCTACTATTTTAAACACTCTACATAGAAGTAGTTTTGACTACAATTCTTTTTTGCCGATGGGAAGTTCTTCACTGATATTCTGACAGTAAGCAATCTCCAAAATCAATAAATGCTCATTCATCTCTCAGTTTCTATATGCGTTAACTTACAGTATATTGCTTGTGTTGAATATGGTTGCTTTGGATGCTTTGAGCAAAAAGGAAAACTTGTATAAAGGAAAAGGAAAACTTCCACAATAGTCCAGAGTGCTTCACCCCAAAATACTTCCAATGTTTAGTTGCTGTTACAACGTAGGCACCTTCAGCTGTCAATGTGCAGACACTGCATGTAACGAGGCAAACAACCAGAAAATCTATTTTATGTTTTTGGGTGAATGATAAAGGTTGGCTAGAACACTGAGAATTCCCTTTGTTCTTCCTCAAATAGCATTGCAAAACATCACTGTTAATTTGTATGTGAACAGGGAGAATTGCACCTCAAAAACACTCAGAGGAATAATCAAGCCTGACTACGTTGATGGATTTGCAGAGATGACTGAGCAATGATATATTGAAGAGAATGGGGCCGGTTTAAGACAGATTCTTGTTGGCACCCATGCTTTTTCTGGTTTGTATAAATGATTTGGAAATGGGTGTTCAGAGCTAAATCTAAGCTAGGGAGAATAGTGAATTACAAGGATGATGTTGAGTGACTTCAGAGGGATGTTGACAAGTTGGCCAAATAAGCAGGCACCTGGCAGATGAAATTTGATGCAGAGAAATTTGAGGTAATTCATTTTGGTGGAAGAAACATGGAGAGGCAACATAGGCTCAATAGTACCTTGAGGGGAGTACAGGAGCAATGGGACATAGGGGTTCAAGCGCATAATTCTCTAAAGGTCATTAGGCAAGTTGCAACAGTTGTTCAGAAGGTTTACAGGATCATTGGGTTTTAAAAATTGAGGCACAGAGTATAAAAGCAAGGAAGTGATACAACACCTCTACGTATCATTGGTCAGTTCACATTTTGTTTTGGGTAGCTTATTTAAGGAAAGATGTTAAAGCCCTAGAAACAGTTCAACGGAGATTTACCAGAATGAGACCAGGAATGAGGGATTTTAGATACAAAGAAAGCTTAAAGAAGTTGGGTTTATTCTCCTGGGAGCAGAGATTAAGAGGTGATCTTATTGAGGAGTTCAAAATTATGGAAAATTTTGACAGGATGAAGAACAATTCTGTTTCTACTAGTTGGTACGTCAGTAACTAAGAGTCAATTTCAAGACTGTCAGCAGCAAGCAGGGAGTGAGATAAAGAAACTTGATTACTCAGTTATTAGGATTTTGAATGGGCTTCCTGGGAGAGAGGTAGAGGTGGATTCCAAAGAAGGTATCAAAGGTATTCTTCCACATACGAACTGCACGCTGTGTGGAAAAAGTTGCCCATTGGGTCCCTTTAAAATCTTTCTGCTTTCACCTTAAAATTATGCCCTTTAGTTTTGGACTCCCACCATGCCATCCAGAATTGCATGTAGCATTCCAATAGTGGACTAACCAATGACCTGTGCAGCCGCAAAATGACCGCACAACTCGTACACTCAATGCTGACAGAAAGGACCGCAAATTACAGTCAAAAAGTGTGGAGCTGGAAAAGCACAGCAGGTCAGACAGCATCCAAGAAGCAGGGAAGTCAACATTTCAGATAGGAACCCTTCTTCAGAAGAACCCTCCTGAAGAAGGTTTCTGATCCAAAATCCTGACTTCCCTGTTCCTCGCATGCTGTCTTGACCTGCTGTGCTTTACCAGCTCCTATACTCAATGCACTGACCAATAAAGGCAAGCATGTCAAACACCTTCTTCACTATCCTAAGTACCTGTGACTCCACTTTCAAGGAACTATGAACCTACACTCCAAGGTCTCTTTGTTCAGCAACAGTCCCTAGGACCTTACCATTAAGTGTATAAATCCTGCTCTGATTTGCCTTTCCAAACTTTAGCACCTCACAATCATCTGAATTAAACTCTCTCTGCCCCGCCTTGGCCCATTGGTCCATATGATCAAGATCCTGTTGTACTCTGAGGTAATCTTCTTTGCTGTCCACTACATTTCCAATTTTGGTGTCATCTGCAAACTTACTAACCATACCTCCTATGTTCCTACCGAAATCATTTATGTAAATGACAAAAAGCAGTGGACCCACCACCTAACCTTATGGCACACTGCTGGTCACAGGCCCCCAGTCTGAAAAGCGACCTTCCACCACCACCACCCTCTGTCTTCTACCTTTCAGCCAGTTCTGTATCCAAATAGCTAGTTCTCCTTCAATTCTGTGATCTAACCTTGTTAACCAGTCTGCCAAGGGGAACCTTGTCGAGTGGCTTACTGAAGTCCATATAGATCACGTCTACCACTCTTGCCCTCATCAATCCTCTTTGTTACTTCTTCAAAAATCTTAATCAAGTTACTGAGACACAATTTCCCATGCACAAAGCCATGTTGATTATCCCTAATCAGTCCTTACCTTTCCAAATACATGTAAATTCTGTCCCACAGGATTCCCTCCAACAACTTGCCCACCACCAATGTCAGACTCACTGGTCTATTGTTCCCTGGCTTTTCCTTACCGCCTTTCTTAAAAAGCAGCACCTCCAGTAGCCAACCTCCAGTCTTCTGGCACCTGGCCTGTGGCTATCATGGTACAAATATCTCAGCAAGAGACCCAGCAATCTCTTCCTTAGCTTGGCACACAGAGTTCTAGGCCTTCAATGGAAGCTATACAGCTTTGATGATGTCATCTAGAAGGAAGATGAAATGCTTCCACGAAAACCAGTCAGCTCGGCAAACCAACCAACAACTCCAGTTCTAGGGTGGGCCAGACCAGGTCCCAGGGATTTATCCACCTATATGCACTTTACAATGTCCAGCACCACCTCCTCTGTAATATGGACGTTTTTCAAGATGTCGCTACTTATTTTTCACACACTGTATCTTCCATATCCTTCCCTGCAGCAAATATTGATGCAGAATACATTTTGTACGTCCTCCGTCTCCTGCAGTTCCACATATAGGTGGTCTTGCTGTATTTTAAACAGGCCCTATTCTCTCCCTAATTACCATTTATCCTTAATGTATTTGTAGAATCCCTTTGAATTCTCCTTAACTCTATTTGCCAAAGCTACCTCATGCCCACTTTTTGCCCTCTTTATATTCCTATTGCCTTTACGCTGTTCCAGGGAATCACTTGACTTCTGCTGTCTATACCTGATATATGCTTCCTAGTTACTTTTGACAAAAACCTCAATTTCTCAAGTCATGCAGCATTCCCTACACCTACCAGCCTTGCCCTTCACCCCAATAGGAACACACTACCTCTGGACTCTCGTAATGCCACTTTTGAAAGCTTCCCATTTTTTAGCCGTCTCCTTGCCTGCGAACACCCACGCCCAATCAACTTTTGAAAGCACTTGCCAATTCCATCAAAATTGACCTTCCTTCAATTTAGAGCTTTAACTTTTAGGTCTGGTCTATCCTTTTCCATCACTATTTTAAAACTAGCAGAATTATGGTCACTGGTCCCAAAGTGCTCCCCACTGACACCTCAGTCACCTGCCCTACCTAACTTCCCAACAGTAGATCAAGTTTTGCACCTTCTTTAGTATGCACATCCACATACTGAATCAGAAAATTTTCTTGTACGCACTTAAATTCCTCTCCATCCAAACCCTTAACACTATGGCAGTCCTAGTCTATGTTTGGAAAGTTAAAATCCCACACCATAACCCCTCTATTATCCTTACAGATAATAGAGATCACCTTACAAATTTGCTTCTCAATTTTCTGCTAACTATTAGGGGGTCTGTAGTACAATCCCAATAAGGTGATTATCACTTTCTTATTTCTCAGTTCCACCCAAATAACTTTCCTGGACGTATTCTCAGGAGTGTCCTCCCTAAATACAGCTGTAATGTTATCCCTAATCAAAAACACCACTCCCTCTCCTCTCTTGCACCCCTCCCCCCTCTTTTTATCCTTCCTATAGCACCTATACCTTGGAACATTAAACTGCCAATCCTGTCCATCTCCGAGGCACATCTCTGTAATTTCTATGATACCTCAGTCCTATGTTCCTAACCATGCCCTGAATTAATCTGCCTTACGTGTTAGGCCTCTTGCACTGAGATAAATGCAGTTGAATTTATCAGTCCTACCTCATTCTTTACTTTGTTTCTCCCTGCCCTGTCTGTTTGACTTACTTCTTTTCCCAACTGTACAAGTCTCAGACTGATCTCTTTCGTCATTATCTCCCTGGGTCCCTCGCCGCCACAACCAACTAGTTCAAATTCTCCCGAGCAGCTCTAGCAAATCTCCCTGCCAATCTCTCCTTCCAAATTAGGTGTAACCCATCCTTCTTATACAGGTCACTGCTACCCCAAAAGACATTCCAACGATCCAAAAATGTGAATCCTTCTCCCCTGCACCAGCTCCTCAGCCACGTGTTCATCTGCTGTAACCTCCTATTCCGAACCTCATTAGCTTGTGACACAGAGTACAATCTAGAAATTACCACCCTCAAGGACCTACTTTTTTAAATTCCTGCCTAACCTCCTATATTCTCTCCTCAGAACCTCATCCTTTTCTCTTCCTATGTCGTTAGTGTACAATGACATCCAGCTGGTCCAGTTCCCGTGGGAGAATATTCTGTACCCTCTCCGAGATATCTTTGATCTTGGCTCCAGGGAGGCAACATACCATTCCGAGGTCTTGCTGTTGGCCACAGAATCGTCTGTCTGTGCCTCTGACGAGACGGTGTCCTGTTACAGTTGATCGTTTGGAACCTGGCATACCCCTTGTTACACTAGAGCCAGTCACGGTACCAGAAACCTGGCTGTCAGTGCTACATTCCCTCGAAAGTCCATCACCCCTTACATTTTCCAATGAGAAATCCAACGTTTTGACTTTGTTTAAAAATACGTGCCAAATCTAAAAAAAATTGTGTCGGGGTTTCTGTTGTCACCTTCAATCTTCAACTATTAAACAATTTAACCTTTCTCTCCTGCCTGTAGGTTCCTTCATTTTCGCTAGCTCCTTTAGAAAGGTGCTGAATTTATTTATCTCAAGAGGGTTGGAATATAAAAGCAGCGATGTGCTTCGGCTCTAGTTAGGCCCCATTTAGAATACTGCGTCCAATTTTGGGCCCCACACCTCAGGAAGGACATACTGGCACTGGAGCCTGTCCAGCGGAGATTCACACGGATGATCCCTGGAATGGTAGGCCTAACATACGATGAACGGCTGAGGATCCTGGGATTGTATTCATTAGAGTTTAGAAGGTTGAGGGGAATCTAATAGAAACTTACAAGATAATGCATGGCTTAGAAAGGGTGGACGCTGGGAAGCTGTTTCCGTTAGGTGGGGATACTAGGACCCGTGGGCACAGCCTTAGAATTAGAGGGGGTCAATTTAGAACGGAAACGAGGAGACATTTCTTCAGCCAGAGAGTGGTGGGCCTGTGGAATTCATTGCCACGGAGCGCAGTGGAGGCCGGAACGTTGAATGTCTTCAAGGCAGAGATTGATGAATTCTTGATCTCGCAAGGAATCAAGGGCTACGGGGAGAGTGCGGGTAAGTGGAGTTGAAATGCCCATCAGCCATGATTAAATGGCGGAGTGGACTCGAAGGGCCGAATGGCCTTACTTCCACTCCTATGTCTTATGGTCTTATGGAATGTCATTCTGCACTTTCGTTCAAATTTCTCCAATGTATCTTCAACATCATGTGCCCCAATTCATTGAAGTTTGAATGCCGCCCATATTGTTGCTGTTACAGCCATTCCGTTTTTCTTACAATAATTTAGTTTTTCACACTCTCTGGTACAAATGTAGAATGACTTCTTTATCCAATTAATTCAGCACAAAATTCATTTAAAATGTTTCAGTTTTCACTGACAATCACTGCCATCATGTAATGCATTCGAGTGCTAGTAAATTAAAATAACCTCACTTTAGATCAGTACTAGAGTTTCACTGAGTGCATTTTTCGCTACTCTCTGTAGTGGACTGAGACCAATACATTGTTGCTTTGCATGTAACTGCAGTGCAGAAGTGAAATGTGACAGAGGAACAGTAGATCAGTCAGTCGACTGAGCATGTTCTGCCAATCAATTCGATCATGACCAATTATCTACCTAGGTGCTACTTTCCCACACAATGCCACCAGTTTTCAGAAATCGATTTCTACTTTAAACTACTCAATGATTGACCTTCACAGCCTCTGGGGAAGAGAATTCCAAAGGTCAGTGGGAAATAAAGGTGCTCCTCATCTCAATCTTATATTGCCTGCCCCTTATTTTGAGATTACATCCTCTGATTTTGGTCTCATCAGGCAAGCATCCTATCTATAGCAACAATGTCGTGCCCTGTAATTTATTTTGTGAATTTGAATGAAATCACCTCTCATCCCTTGAAATTCTAGGGAATAAAGACCCTGTTTCTGCAGGCTATCTTCATAAACAATTCCACCATTCCAACAATTAATCAGGTGAAGCTCTATTGCACTTCTATGTAAAGTATATCCTTCCTTAGATAAGCCAAACAGAACTGTACACAATAATCCAGGTGAGTACATACCAAGGCTCCATAAAATAGCAGGAAGACATCTTTACTGTTGTTAATGTTTCAGGTCCAGTGACCCTTCCTCAGACTGGACCCAAAACGTTGACGCTGATTTTTCTTCACACATGCTGCCAGACCTGCTGAGCCTCCAACAACTTCTGTTTTTGTTCCTGATTTACCGCATCTGCAGTTCTTTTAGTTTTTCTTTACTCTTGTGCTTAAGTTTACTTGTTAAGAAGAGTAATATTCTATTTGCTTTTTAAATACTTGTTTCACCTGCATGCTAGCTCTTAGTGACCAAAGATACCTAGATCACTCCTTCCCAATCACATCATGAATATTCTGCCTTTCAGCTTTTCAATCAAACTCAATACCCTCATAAATTTACATCATATTCCATCTGGCATGTTCACTTAGATTGTCTAAATCCCCTTGAAGCCTCCACACAACTTACTTTTAGCATCATGAGCAAATTTGGAAACATCAAAACTGGTCCCCACATCCAAATAATCGATATAGAATGTGACCAGTCACAAACCTAACACCGATTCCTACAGTATATCTTGTAACCATCATGAGAAATGCTCTGCTTACTCCTGATCCTTCTATTAAGCCATTCTCCATCCATATTATTTTTATCCCCACCCCTCCCCAATACTACATACTCTAATTTCATTTACTAATCTCTTGGTACTCCAGGATATATATTCATGTGATATAGATCTTTCTCTTTCAAATGAATTAAACAATGAAACCAAACCCTTTCGGGGCCACAAGCGTGGGGCTGGATGAACACAGCAGGTCAAGCAGCATCATAGGAGCAGGAAAACTTGACGTTTCGGGCCTAAACCCTTCATCAGAAACTGTGATGTCCACCAGCACTAGCAACCTCCCTCTCCAAATCCCAATCCACGCCCCAACACTAAGAGGGTCCCCACTCAGTGGAATCGCCTCGGCCCTTTTCTCCTTCGTCCCCTCACACACCACCGACTGCCCTCCCTCACTGATCTTCGCCCCCTCTACCCGCTCCTCTGGAGGTCCCGGCCAAGCAGTCTCTAATGAAGGCCCCAGTCCGGAGCTAGACGCCGAGGCCTCATGACCCCCGCCTCCCCAGGCTGCGAGACTAGCCAAAGACAGGCCCGGCATCCTTCCCCCCTCCCGCAACTACATCTAAGCGGCACAGCCTCTTACCTCCGGAAGGCCACACTTGCCCTTGTGCTCGTATTCAGACAGTCCGGCCGCGTAGTTCACGGACATGGCGACGGCGACCGCGACAGCACAACAACCCGCGTAGGGGCCGCGTGACGTCACCAGGCCGTGCAGGGAGGACCTCCCGGAGGCCAGAGGGCGCTGCAGCACAGGTGATGGGTAGCTCCGGGTGAGGAAAGGGCGGGGGACTGCAGGTCGGAATGGGCATGGAGTAGGAGGGACCGGGTGGGGGAACAATGCTGGGTCTGGGGGGAGAACGATGATGATGAGTGAGGTGGGGGCGGGTAGCGGTGCTGTGGAAGGTCACGGAGGGGAGAGCATTGCTGGGGAGGAGAGGAACAAGGCTGAGGAAGGTCCTGGGGGTAACCAATGCTGGGGAAGGTCGGTTGGGGGGCATCAATGCTGGGGAGGGGGAGAACAGTGCTGGGGGCGATTGTGGAAGGGGGAGCAGAACAATGCTGGGGAGGAGGGGGCAACAAGAGGTGG
>JAHRHZ010000274.1:35059037-35104256 GCA_024137785.1 Ginglymostoma cirratum
TCCTCTATCCGCCTCCCCCTCTCTCCCTATTTATTTCAGAACCCTCTTCCCCTCCCCCATTTCTGATGAAGGATCCATGCCCGAAACGTCAAGTTTTCCTGCTCCTATGATGCTGCTTGACCTGCTGTGTTCATTCAGCCCCACGCCTTGTTATCTGGGAGAGAGAAGCTACAGTGTGCTCGGACAAAGATGCTGCCAGGGGTGTGGATGGTTGCTGGAGGGAGAGAAATGGAAATTAATTGGGGTGCAAGAGGAAGAGAGGAGCTGTAGAAGTAGGCAGGTAAGAATCACAGAGTCTGAAAGGGTAAAAACAGAGAGAGAGAGAGAGAGACTACAAAGAAGAACAGTTTCAAACTTGTCAACAAAGGAACATACAGCTAACCGGGAGCCCGGGAAACTTGAAATTACTGAGGTAATGAATGATTTGCAAATGAATGAAGTGTCCACGTCAAGGCTGGATATGTTCAGGAGTTACTGTCTGAAAAAGATTGTCAAGGACTGTATTGTAGTGAACACCATGTCAATTATTAAATTTAAATTAGATGCTGAAACTGCTTGGTTGAAATATTCCAGTTTTGTGAGCTTGTGATGAAACTCATTGTTGTAACCTCTCCAGTCTACAGAACGTGTTTGTTAGGTTAATGGCTTCTTGCCCATAGAACTGTGTCATTTATTTTGAAAAACTTCAACTAAATTTGTGTTGTCTTATGCTAATTTAAATACTGCAGTATCGAATAAAGTAATGTTTTCCTGTGTGTTGTGTCTTTAAGTTTAATGAAGGTGATAGTAATGTCAGAAGGTTAAGTTGAGGTTAACTGAGGAATATCTGTGTGGTTTTGCCCACTGATATACAAGTAACAGTCCCTGAGGGGAGCTAACAGAGACAGAGACAGAGAGTTGTACAGCATGGAAACAGACCCTTTTCAGTTTAAATCTTCCAGATATCTGACCAGATATCCTAATCTAGTCCCATTTGGCTGAAAGCAAAGTCCTGTGTTATATTGGAGATCTAAAATAAAAATGGAAAATGCTGGAGCTTCATAGCAGGTATCATCATTTATGTAGAGAGAAACAAAGTTAGAGTTAGACTTTTGTCAACGTTAACTTTGGGCTGAATCTTTCCATATTTTGACTGGCATTTTCATTGACTTTCATGGAGCATTTCTCTCCATTGGGTCGAGTGAGATTTCCCATGCAGTTGTCCCAAATATGACTTGTTGTTATGCCTAACCCTAACCAAGCCCCTAAGCTGCTCCTATTGTCCAATAGTAGCCTGTTTTCTCACTTGATGTTGCTGGAAGAACTCACTGATGCCAGAATTCCCTGGCATCTCTGGCACCAGTGTCTATTTGAAAGGCTGTTGTGAACCCAATCAAACTTGGGCAGTTCAGAGCTGCCCTGCATGGTGGATGACCATGTACGTGCCCTGTACTTGGCAGCCAAGGGGAAATTAGCACCCTGCTTTGTAGACAGAAACCTGGAGGTCCTAATGGACAATGTGGTGCAAAGGTTGGATTTCCTCTTCACCCAGGACCAGCAGAAGAGGCCATGACACCAGATCTTGCCAGCCTGGTTGAAAGTTGCTACCTAGGTCAGTGCAATGGTTGCAGTTCAGCAAAATGCCCAGCAATGCAGCAAGAAGGTCAATCAACTCCTCAGTGCCAGGATAATTGCCACCATCTGCTCTGTGTGACTGCACCCAGCTCCCACCAAGGCTCATGCTCTACCACTCACTATTCCCTGCAGCGTCTTCGCTCACAAACTCTCCCCTCCCTTCTCCCAACCTCGAGCATCACTAAAATAAAACAAAGATCTGCAGATGCTGGAAATCCGCAACATTAAAAGGAAATGCAGGAGAAACTCAGCAGGTCTGGCAGCATCTGTAGAGCGTGGAACAGGGTTAGGCTTTCTCTCCCCAGATGCTGCCAGGCCTGCAGAGTTTGTCTAACCAGTTCTGTTCTCACTGCAACATCTCTAACGGCCTATGCACTTCCAACTCACTCAGTCAAGTCACTTCACCACCTTTTTCTCACCTACACCAGTACTAACAGTTGTGCCAACCACTTTCATCTCACTCAATCCCTCCCTACTCTCATTCCAGGATAAAACATCGAAGATGGGTGATGCTATATATTCGTCACCCCACCCCTGCAAGGAGAGGATCTTGACTCTTGCAGGCAAAGACTGGAGTTGCTCCTCTGGAGATGCCAAAACCTTTATGTCCTGGTCACCAAGTCAGCAGCATTCATTGTGCTACTGCCTCATGTCTCCCACTATGAATTATTGTTAACTTGCTGTAACTTCTACCCCTTGGTCATGACACTTTCTTTTGTTTGCTCCTGCAGATGCTGGTGGGGTGGCCATGGTCAGGAAAGCCTGCAATGCAGCCCCCCCCACTTCTGAGGAAGAAAGCACAGATACTAGCAAGGCTGCCTCCTGTATCCACAGCAGCTCAGGCACTGAAACCTCAGTTGCTACATTAGCTAGGTTAAGAGTTGAGAACAGGTGCTGGTGAGCATATTGCTGACACATCTCCATAGCTGGCCAAGAGAGGACTGCTGGAGACAGCCATCTACTGAGCCCAGGCAGGAGAGGATCCCGCGTTGTCGGGAATTAGGGACTTCCTGAAGGTGCACAAGCAGACACAGTGAGCAGTAGGCAGATTTATTAGGAACCACGTGACTTGAAGGAACACTGATAAATCTGATACAGACTGCAGCAATGTGTTTAGGAGCCTGCTGCTTTTGGCATGCAAATATCCAGCTGCCTTCATGGACAGGTGGTGATTGCTGTGGAGATCCACTCTCAAGAGTCTGCTGGATTTGTACATAGACTTGCAATCCATCATTCTAGCCTCTGATACTCAGCACCAACAGCAAGGTGACAGGGGAGTGAGGGTCCTTGACCTCACTCTAGATGCCCCTTCCTCACAAGGAGACTGTGGTGTGAGTTGACCCCCCCCCCTCCCAGGTCCTCCCACAGGATACTCTAGAGGAGGTTAGGCCTTCCACCTCCAGCCTGCCTAGCGCACTCAAACTGAGGAGGGTGCACATGCTTCTGTGCAGTCTAGACACAAATTTCCTCCGGGCCACCTGACCAAGTCTGCAAGACCAATGTTCTCCACTGGAGGGCAGGCATCTTCCAGCCCAGCCGAACTGAGACATAGTGGGAGGGAAAGAAAGAAGACAATGTTCTGAGGTCAGAGATAAAAGGTACTGCAGATGCTGGAGAATCCAAGATAACAAGGTGTGGGGCTGGATGAACACAGCAGGCCAAGCAGCATCATAGGAGCAGGAAAGCTTGACGTTGTGGGCCTAGACCCTTCATCAGAAATCTTTTTTTTAGTGTCCAATAAAGCTGAGTAGAATTGTGAGTTCAGGTTGTGGATCCTACGAAGAATAAAAAACAGGAGAGGTCCTTTGCAGGTCTGGGAGAGGGAGGCTCTGAGCTGGGGGAGTCTTGATTGTAGTGCCTGGAGATGCCGATGCATTGCTGCAAGTGTGTGTTTCAATGTTCTGAGGTCACATCGGTGGCATGTAAATAAGTTTTCACATTTGTAAATATATGTTCAGTTTTCACCATCAGTTGTGTGAATGAGTCAGTCTGTAGCTAGATTCTGAATCATGTCGCTGAGACCTAGTTAGTGATTCTTAGGAGATAGCAATGTCTCTCACTTAGTGTCAATGTAGTTATGTACTCTTACTCAACCATAACTCACTATTTATGACGAAGTAATAAACCTTACTTGTTACTTCCTCGTCTGCCAAAGAATTTCTGTGGTTAATCCTGCACCACTTAATATTTGTAAGCTCTGTAAAGTAATATTATAAGAAAGTTTGGTGGCAAAAATGTACTGTAGGAATATAAGTAACAACCAGATGCCAACTGCAGGTGTTTCTTACAAAAAATAATTTTTGAAGGTATTGATGAATTCTTCTAAGTCCAACCCAGCCAGCTGATTGCGACCTTTAGCAGAGCAGGGTACAGGGGAAAACTTCTTTACGGGCTCCACAATTAAGTATTGCTAACACTTACCCTTTCCTGCTTTAGCTGCTGTTCTGCTCAATCTTACTTAGAGAAGCAGCTCTTTTTGTTTCATTCACTCATGAGAATTGGGCGTCGCTGGCTGAATCAGCATTTTATTGCCTGCCTCTAGGTGCCCTTGAAAAGGTGGTGGTGAGCTGCCTTCTTGAACTGCTGCCATCCATGTGCTGTAGGTTGACTCACAATGCTGTTTTGGAGGGAATTCCAGGATCTTAACCCAGTGACACTGAAGGAATGGTGATATATTTCCAGTTCAGGATGGTGAGTGGCTCGGTGGGAAGCTTGTGGGTGATGGTATTTCCATGTATCTGCTGCCCTTATCCTTCTAGATGGAAATGGTCGCGTGTTTAAGGTGCTGTCTAAGGAGCTTTGATGAATTTCTGCAGTGTACATTGTAGATGGTACACACTGCTGCGACTAAATGTCGGTGGTGGAGGATGTGAATGCATGAGAATGTGGTGCCAATCAAGTGGGCAGCTTTGTGCTGAAAGTTTGCTTTGTCACAAAGTGAGGACCCTGCTATCTACTACATTGGAACCACGTCTTTGTGACGGGACTGTATTCATCTGAATTTGTGAGGATCTTGCTGATTCAGGCAGGTGTCTTTGGCTACCCATGGAAATGAGGGTGGACAGGAGGTGGGAGTGTGAAACCACTGTTTAGAAATTGGCACTGCCACTGCCTGGTTTCCAATACATAGCGGGAGTTAGAATTGGAACCTACAGCAAACAGATAGAAAGAAGGGTAGAGAAGACCTGAACAGTGGGAAATGAACAGAGATATGAGAGCAGTGATGCGCAAGTAGAGGTGGATTGGGAGGTACATTTCCACTTGATTGGCTGCCCCTGATTCCAAACCTATTGTCCTTACCCTCCCTGTGGGGGATGTTAACATTTAATTCAAGTGAACTAAAAAAATAGCAACAATTTACATTTTTACAGCAACTTTCATGTAAAACATCTTAAATGTTAGAATCAAAATCCTAGCCACATAAGACACAGGATAGGTGGCAAACAGCTTAACGAAACAGTCAGCTGTATGGAGAGTTTTAAAGGAGGAGAGAGGGATAGATAGGAGGAAAGTCAAGGGTGGACATTCCAGAGTTGGACATCAACAAAATTAGATACAAAGTTTTTCTGATGAAGTGTCTAGGCCCGAAACGTCAAGCTTTCCTGCTCCTATGATGCTGCTTGGCCTGCTGTGTTCATCCAGCCCCACACCTTGTTATCTCGGATTCTCCAGCATCTGCAGTACCTTTTATCTTAGATACAAAATTGGTTTTGTAGGAGACAGAGGGTGGCGGCAGATGTTGTTATTTAACCTGGAGGCCTGTGAGCAGCAGTGTGCCACAATGTTAGGTGCTGGGTCTTCTGCTTGTCATTTATATAAATGATTTGCATGAGAATATAGGAGGCATGGTTAGTTAGTTTGCAGATGACACCGAAATTGGTGGTATCGTGGGCATTGAAGAAAGTTATCTAAGAGTACAATGGGATCTTGATCAAGTGGGCCAGGGAATGGCAGATAGAGTTTAATTCAGATAAGTGCGAGATGTTGCAATTTGGTAAGACAAAGCACGGCAGGACTTACACAATTGATAGTAGGGCCCTGGGGAGTGTTGTTGAAAAGAAACACCTAGGAGTTCAGGTACATAATTCCTTGAAAGTGGAATCACAGGTAGACAAGATGGTGAAGACAGCATTTGGTATGCTTGCCATCGTTGGTCAGAACATTGAGTACACAAGTTGGGACGTTATGTTCCTGCTACAGAAGACATTGGTAAGGCCACATTTGGAGTACTGCGTACAATTCTGGTTGCCCTGCTTTAGGAAGAATGATATTAAAGTGGAAAAGATGCAAAAAAAAATTATAAGGATGTTACAGAGACTGGAAGGTTTGAGTTATATGGATAGACTGGGTCTTTTTTCCTGAGCATAGGAGGCTGAGGTGTGACCCGACAGAGGTTTATAAAATCATGAGGGGCATAGATAAGGTGAATAGTCAAACTCTTTTCCCCAGGGTAGGGGGGTCCAGAACTAGACGGCATAAGTTTAAGATGAGAGGAGAAAGGTAAAAGCAACCTAAGGGGCAACTTTTTCAAACAGTGGGGTGTGCATATATGGAACGAGTTGCCAGAGGAAGTTTTGGAGTTAGGTACAATTTTAACATCTAAAAGAAATTTGTACAGGTATATGGCTAGGAACGGTTTAGAAGAAACAAGGTGTGGAACTCGATGAACACAGCAGGCCAGGCAGCATCAGAGGAGCAGGAAAGCTGATGTTTCGGGTCTGGACCCTTCTTCAGAAATGGGGTAGGGGAATGGGTCTCTGAAAAAAATAGACGGGGATGCGGTGATAGAAGGTGGATAGTGGAGCAGATAGGTGGAGAGAAGACGGACAGGTCAAGGAGGCGGGGTTGAAGCTAGTAGAGGTGAGTGTAGGTAGGGAGTTGGGATGGGGGTTGGTCAGTGAGGAGGGAGGGGTGGATAGGTGGGAGGGAAGATGGACAGGTCAGGAGGTGGGGATGAAGCTAGCAGAGGTCAGTATAGGTAGGAAGTGGGGGTGGGGGTTGATCAGTGAGGTGGGAGGAGCAGATAGGTGGGAGAGAAGACGGACGGGTCAAGGAGGTGGGGTCTGGTCTTGGGATGAGGTTGAGGTTGGGGAGATTTTGAAGCTCGTAAGGTCCACGTTGAGACCATTGGATTGTAGGGTTCCAAGGCAGAATATGAAGTGCTGTTCCTCCAGTTTTCAGGTGGCATCGTTGTGACACTGGAGGAGGCCCAGGACATGTAATCCAGGGAGTGGGAGGGGGAGTTGAAGTGGTTCACGACTGGAAGGTGTTGTCGTTTGTCGCGAACTGAGCGTAGGTGCTCCACAAAGGGGGTCTCCAAGCCTCCGCTTGGTCTCCCCGATGTAGACGAGGCCACATCGGGAACAGCAGATACAATATACCACATTAGCAGATGTGCAGGTGAACATCTGTTTAATGTGGTAGGTTTTCTTGGGGCCTGGGATGGAGGTGAGGGGGAAGGTGTAAGGTTAGAAGTAGCACTTCCTGTGGTTGCAGGGAAAGGTGCAGGGGGTGGGGCGCTAGTGGGGAGTGTGGAGAAGATGAGGGAGTCACGGAGAGAGCGGCCCCTCCAGAAGGCAGATAAGGGTGGGGAGGGAAATATATCCTTCACAGTGGGGTCAGATTGCATGTGGCGGAGAATGATGCATTGAATCCAGAGGTTAATGGGGTGATACGTGAGGACAAGGGGAATTCTGTCTTTGTTTTTATTGGGGGGAGGGGGTGTGAGGGCTGAGGTGCACCTTAAGTTCACCTGGACCATCTCTGATACCTCTCTCTCCTTCCTGGACCTCTCTGTCTCCATATCTGGTAAACTTGGAAACTGATATCTATTTCAAGCCCACCGACTCCCATAGCTACCTAGACTACACCCCCTCTCCCCCACCTTCCTGCAAGAATGTGATCCCCTGTTCCCAATTGCTCTGCCTCTGCCGCATCTGTTCCCAAGATGAGGCGTTCCACTCCCAGACATCCCAGATGTCCTCCTTTTTCAAGGACTGCAATTTCCCCCCCACAGTGGTTGAAAACGCCCTTGACTGCATCTCTTGCGTTTCCCGCACCTCCTGCGAGGGAGTGGACCCGGCCTCCTGAGCATGTGCGACTGTGGCAGCAAGAGTTGGCTCCTCAGGGAGACCGATCCCAGCGCAGAGGAGAGCAAGCCCTTAGGGTGCTCGCGGTGAGCCCAGCAGTGAGCGGTGGTGCCAGAGCGTGGCGACTTCGACATTGGTAGGCCCACTAGCACAAGACTCGAGGTGGTGGCAGCGGCACCAGCTTTCAAGATGGCGGCGACAGCAGGGTGGCCTCTGCCATCGGTGTCTGACTCAGGATGTTGGGCTTCAGCTGCAGCAGTGCAATAAGCCCGAATTGGTACTCCTGGCAGACCAGTGGAAGCAGTGGTGGCATGGTAGGTGCTCCTGGAATGGACTGTGATGTGGGGGCTTTTGTGAGCATGGATTCTGTTGAGGAGACACCCCCAATGTTGAGTGGAGCACAAGAAGGAAGAACTGTGTTTTTAGTTATATTCTAGTTATATCTTAATATCCTCTGTAACTCAATTGGCACCAGAGCGTGACAACATACTGCACGTATTACTTTTCATTTGTTAATTGAAAGTGACAATAGATGCCCGACCACTGTTTCTGGTGTGATTAAAGTCAGCCTCTCAGAATAATTGGAGGAGGACAGATACCTTGATTCAGGCAGGTAATTCAGTGGTAGGACTGGAAGAACAGAGAAAGGGAAGGTCGGGTTTTGAAAATAATGAACAAAGCCAGAAAGGAAGAGTTGAATTTTTTTATGATTATTTTCTATGATCCAGATCTGCACCCATTAAATGCACATCTTCTTCAGTCACCATGGTTCGTAATGAGTACCCGGCAATCGAGCTCATTCAGTCCCACCCCAGCCTCAGGCTATAATCAAATAACCACATTTAGTGTGTTTCCTTTCAGCCTCATTGGTCCGTCACTTGCCAGTCATTAGTGGGTATCAGTTTACACAAGTGACTTGAGGTGATATGCCAACAGTTATAATTTAACGAAGGTAAAAGACAAGACTATTGAAATGTGCTCATTCTTTTGAGGACTACTCTGGAATTACCACACATTATCAACACACGTGTAGAAGTCTTGTTGGGAGTTTGAACCATTGGTGAGTTTTACCTGTGGATGTTTAATTCAGGAGGGAATGTTGTTGATCTCAGATAAAGGAGGTATAAATTCCTTAGGCTGAGGCAGGTTCAGTCATTTACATTTACTGAAAGAGTTCTTTCACTGTTGTTGTTCTGACTGGGTTTTCTTAATGCATTGACTTGCTTCACGTTTTAGGGATAGAAATGGGCACACAATAGCAGGTAGTTACAGGCTAAAGAAGAGGCTAATAAATTTATATGCAGAATAATGAGTAAGTAGAATATGGAATACAGACAATGAGACTTTTAATGAAGAATAAGTACAGGGGAAAACTGAGAGGACATTTAAATGTTGAAACATTCGTGTAAGTAATCTGTTCCTTGGAGATCAGGGGCCAGAAATTCAGCTCAGAGTTGAACAATCTTGCTTTGCCTTAACACTCCAGAAGTGCTAGGCCTTCGACCTTTATGCTTCCCGCCCTCTCCAGTCCTTGGAAATTGCAGACTGTTGAGGGTTTACTTGCCTCAGCATATCTGGTCCATCAAGACACAAACTCCCAAGGGCTCACCTTACTATCCCAGATGTGTGCCCATTCCCTGTCTTGTCCCCCCGCCACTTCCTCTAAAGGGATTAAGTGTTCAAGATAAGCGTCATCGGAGGGACTAAGTCTGTGTGACTGTTTTCCAATTTAGTAATGGAGTGAAACTGTGACCCTGCACCGCCTCCTTGCTGGGCTTTGATCAATATTTTATTAAAATGGCAGGTGGCGTGCAGCAGCCAGTTCCTTTCAGCTTCTCACCACTTCCATATATTTAACATTAACATATACTCGTGTCTTCTTTAGTGACATGCTGTAAAGTGAATGGATCCAAGACAAAGAGGAGGGAAAGCAGTGTCTTACCAGATTTTCAACAGAATTACCTTACTTGGCTAAACATGATGAGATCAAATGTTACTTTTCGACAAAGTTGTGTGTAGTTTGCACACATTCCAAATTGAATGAAATATAGAGGAACAGGATTTGGTCAATCTTTTTATAAGGAGGCAAAAGTCAGTGATAGCTCTAAAGACGGCCATAAATTCAGAATTCAACAAGGTAGGACTAAAAAGCTAGTAAAGAGAGAGAAAAATAAACTACAAAAGCAAACTGAGGAATATAAAAACTGATAACAGCTTCTTTCAATATATGTAAAGAAGAGAGAGTCAAAGTGAACATAGGCCCCTTAAAAATGAATCTGGGGAGACAGTTAAGGGGAACAAGAAAATGGCACAGGAGTTAAACAGATCCATTACATTAGTCTTTATGCTGGATGAATATCAGGGAGAAATTAAGTACCATATACACACCCAGAGAGAGGTGGTATCAGACAAACCAATGGGGCTAAAGGCAGATAATTCCCCTGGCCCTGATGGCTTGCATCCTAGAATCCTAAAAGAGGCTAGATAAACTCGGGTTGTTTTCTCTAAAGTGGCAGAGGCTGACGGAAGACTTGATAGAAGTCCATAAAACTATAGATAGGGTTGACAGTCAGAATCTTTTTCCCTGAATTGAAATGCCTAAAACCAGGAGATGTGTTTTAAGGTGAGAGAGGGAAAGTTCAAAGAAGTTGTGAGGGGCTAGTTTTTTTACAGAGAGTGGTAGAAGTCTGGAACGTGCTGCTAGGGGTGGTGGTGGAGCCACATACAATAAGGGCGTTTAGAGGACTTTTAGATAAACACATGAATGTGCAAGGAATGGAGGGATATGGACCAAGTGCAAGCAAAAGGGATTAGTTTAATTTGGCATCATGTTTGGCACAACATGGTGGGCTGAAGGGCCCGTTCCTGCGCTGTACTCTTCTATGTTCTAAGTTGCTATAGAAATAGTCGATGCATTGGTTGTAATTTTCCAAAAGTCCTTGGATTCTGGGGGATTGGAAAATTGCCTATGGGACACCCCTATTCAAAAAGAGAGGGAGGCAAAACCGATTAGCCTAACATCTATTGTTGGAAAACATGTTGGAACCAATTATTAAGGAAGTAATAGCAGCACATTTGGAAACCCAGAACCTAATCAAGCAGAGTCAGCATGGCTTCCTGAAAGGGAAGTTGTGTATGACTAATTTATGAGAGTATTCAAGGAAATCTCAACTACAGTGAATAAACGGGAACCAGGAGATGTGTTGGATTTGGATTTGCAGAAGGTGTTCGACAAGGTACTTCACTAAAAGTTAAGCCGTGGTGTTTGAGGTAGCGTATTGGTGTGGATAGAGAATTGGCAAATGGGAAAGAAACTGCATTTGGGAATAATGGGCTTTTTTTTTGGGTTGGCAACATGTGACCAGTAGGTTTCCTCTGGGACTGTTTACAATATAAAGACTTGGAGGCAAATGTACTTAGCCAAATTTGCAGACAAAGCAAATCTAGGTGGAAAGGCAAGTTGCGAGAGGGACACAAACAGTTTATAGAGAGATACTGATCGGTTAAATGGGTAGGCAAGAAGTTAGCAAATGAACAATAATGTGGGAAAATGTGAAGTTGTTCATTTGGAAAGGAGAACAAAAGAACAGTATTATTCAAATGGAGGAAAGTTGCAGAAAGCTGCAAACAAAAGGATTTGGAGATACTTGTGCATGAAACAAAAAAAAACTAGCACACAGTTGCAGCAGGTAGTCATGAAGTCTTTGGAGGAAAGTGTTGTTCTAGAACATAGAACATTATAACATAGGAACAGGCCCTTCAGTAGCGCACCCCCCCCGCCGTCATGTTTGTGCCGACCATGACGCTATTATAAACATCCCATCTATTTGCACATGGTCTGTATCCCTCTATCCTCTACCTGTTCATGTGTTTGTCTAAATGCCTCTTAAAGGTTGTTATTGTATCTGCTTCTACCACTTCCCCTGGCAGCACATTCCAGGCACCTACCACCCTCTGCATAAAAAACTTGCCTCACACTC
Source organism: Ginglymostoma cirratum (assembly GCA_024137785.1). Classification (NCBI taxonomy): domain Eukaryota; kingdom Metazoa; phylum Chordata; class Chondrichthyes; order Orectolobiformes; family Ginglymostomatidae; genus Ginglymostoma; species Ginglymostoma cirratum. Next base: position 35,070,721 of record JAHRHZ010000274.1, read on the forward strand.
TCCTTGAAATTTTCCCCCTCTCACTTGAAACCTGCGTCCCCTAGTATTTGACATTTCCATCGTTGGAAACAGACTCAGACTATCAAGCCTACCCATGCCTTTCATAATTTTATAAACTTCTATCAGGTTACCCCTTAGCCTCCGATGCTGTCACGAAAACAATCCAAGTTTGTCCAACTCTCCTTATAGCTAATACACTCTATTCTAGGCAACATCCTGGTAAACCTCTTCTGCACCCACTCCAAAACCTGTACCTTCTTCCTGTTGTGTGGCAACCAGAACTGCCCACAATACTCCAAATGTGGCCCACCTAAAGTTTATACAGCTGCAGCATGAGTTGCCAACTTTTATACTCAGTGCCTGGACTGATGAAGGCAAATGTGCTGTACCTTCTTCACCAGCTATTTTTCTATGTGCCAGGTATGACTCCAATCAGCTGAGAGTTTGCCCCTGATAGCCATTGATTCCAGTTTTGCTAGGGTTCTTAAAGCCTGTGCTGTGTTGTGACTTTCAGGGAGCTATGGACTTGCACCCCAAGATCTCTCTGTAAATCAGTGCTCCTTTTGGTCCTGCCATTTACTGTTTACTTTCCTCTTGGATTTGACCTCCCAAAATCATAGAATCCCTGTAGTGTGGAAACAGGCCCTTTGGCCAACAAGTCCACACCGACCCTCAGAGCATCCCGCCCATCCTCCTATAACCCACACACCCCTGAACACTACAGGCAATTTAGCATACCCGATCCACCTAACCTGCACGTCTTTGGACTGTGGGAGGAAACCCACGCAGACGTGGGGAGAATGTGCAAACTCCGCACAGACAGTCACCCGAGGGTGGAATCAAACCCAGGTCCCTGGTGCTGTGAGGCTGTAGTGCTAACCACTGAGCCACCGTGCGCCCATTTTTTCTTCTTTTTTTTTCTTTAGTTACAGTAATGTAAAAAGATCAGTTGGATAAAGCAATTTAGACCCAGCAGTATGGAATGACAATAAGTTTAGAGAATGATTCTGGTCATTTCATAACCCAAACCAGAAGATACCAGATGGGTCCCCATAAATAGGTGTAACTTAACAGTCCATGAATGTACAAGATATGTTACAAGTACAATACTGGTTCACATAACATTGACATCTGTGACCATTGAGACAAACTTTTTGAATTCATCGTACAAGACCAGCACAAAAGCAACACCCATGCCTCTGAGCACATTGGACCAAGCACCCTTGAAGAAAGCTCTGCCACCCTCGTCCCGCAAGATCTTCCTCCAGCAGTCAACCGTTCCTTTGTACATGATATGTACATGTACATGTATCGCTTGTATCATGTATCACTTCATACTTGTTCATATTAAACACCATCTGACATTTCTCCATTCATATTTCCAACTGATCTATAATCTGCTGTGTCCTTTGTCAATCTTCCACATTATCCACAACTCCACTAATTTTCATGTCATCTACAAACTTACTAATCGGACCACCTATATTTTCATCCAAACCATTTAAATACATTACAAATAACAGACGTCCTAGCAGTAATCCTTGTGGAACACCACTGATCACAGATTCCCAGTTAAAAAAAAAACCTCCCACAACTACCTTCTGTCTTCTATGACCAAGTCAATTTTGTATCCAGCTTGCCAACTCACCATGGATGACATGTGACTTCATTTTGTGGAACAGTCTACCCAAGGGACTTTGTCCAATACTTTAGTAAAGTCTATGTAAACAACATCAACTGCTCTACCCTCATCAATCATCTTTGACACTTCCTCAAAAAGCTCGATCAAATTTGTTATACAGAACCTCCCTGCACAGAGCCATTTTGACTATTCATAATAAGTCCATCCTTTCCCAAATGCAAGTAAAGCTTGTCCCTAAGATCTTCTCCAATAAATTTTCCTTACCACTGATGTAAGGCTCACTGACCTATGATTTCCTGGCTTATCCCTGTTGCCCTTCTTAAACAAAGCAACAACATTGGATATTTTTCAGTCTTCTCGGACCTCTCCTGTGGCTAAAGAGAATACAAAGACCTCTGTCAAAGCCCCGGAAATCTCCCTTGCCTCCCTCCCTATCCTGGGATAAATCCCATCAGGCCCAGAGGATTTACCTATCTTAATGTTTTTCAAGACTCTGAACACTACGTCCTTCTTAATATCGACATGCTCTAGAATATCAACATACTTCTCCCTAATTTTACCATCATCGCATCCTTCTCTTTGATGAATCCCAATGAATAAATACTAATTAAGGACCTCTTCCACTTCCTCTGGCTTCATGCATAAATTCCATCCTTTGTCCTTGAGTGGACCTACCCCTTCCCTAGCTAGCCTCATATTCGTAATATACATATAAAATGCCTAGGGATTCTCCTTAATCCTACTTGGCAAAGGCATTGTAGCCTAATTCCTTGTTTAGGTTCTTTCCTGTTTCCTAAACCTTTTTCTTTTTGACTAATCTTTCAATATGTCTTGTCATTCAAGGTTCCTGAATCTTGCCATCCTTATCTTTGATCCTCAGAAGACCACGTCACTTTAAAAGACTCCCATATGTCCGATTTGGATTTACCGTCAAACAGCCACCGCCAATCTAATTTCTCCAGTTCTTGCCTAGTACTGTCGTAATTAGCCTTCCCTCAGTTTAGCATTTTCATCCGAGAACAAGTCTTATCCTTCTCAATAACGGTCTTAAAAACATACAGAATTATGATCACTGTTCCCAAAATGCCCCCCCCCCCCCGAAACTTCAATACCTCACTAGGCTCGTTCTCCAATACAAGATGCAGGACGACCCTTTCCGTAGTCAGACAATTGACGTATTGTTTCAAGAAACCTCCTTGGGTGGACTTAACAAATTCTGCTGCATCTAAGTCCTGGAACTTGGGGAAGTTAAAATCACCCTCTACAATATTGTTATATCTTTCCATGATTTTCTAACATATCTGTTCCTCTATCACCCTGCTGGCTATTGGGAAGCCTAGAGTATAATCCCATCATAGTGATTACACCTTTCTTATTTCTGTGTTCTACCCATATGGCCATCTTGGTGAGCCCTCCAAGACATCCAGCTAATTCAGTTCACTCCAAGTGATAAGAAGAAACAGTTGGAGGCACTGGATACTGCAAGGACTACAGGCCCTGACAACATTCTGGCAATGGTACTGAAGTTTTGTGCTCCGAAACTTGCTGCTTGCCTCACCGAGCTCTTCCAGTTCAGCTACCTCATGGCTTCTACTCCACAATGTGGAGAATTTTGCAGGTGTGCCCAATACAGAAAAAGCAGGATTAATCCAACATGGCTGCCTAATTACTGCCCCATCAGTCTAGTCTTGATCATCAGTGAAGTGATCGAAGCTGTTATCAACAGTGCCGACAAGCAGCACCTGCTCAGCAATAACCTGCTCAGTGATGCTCAGTTTGGGTTCCACCGGGGCCACTCAGCTCCTGACCTCATTACAGCCTTGGTTCAAACATGGACAAAAGAACTGAATTCCCGAGGTGAGGTTAGAGTGCCAGTCCTTGTCATCAAGACTTTATTTGACTGTGTGTGGCTTTAAGAACCCTAGCAAAACTGGAATCAATGGCTACCAGGGGCAAACTCTCCGCTGATTGGAGTCATACCTGGCACATAGAAAAATAGCTGGTGGTTGAAGGTCAGTCATAACAAATCCCGAACATCTGTGCAGGAATTTCTCAGGGTAGTGTCCTAGGCCCAACCATCTTCAGCTGCTTCATCAATGACCTTCCCTCCATCGTGAGGTCAGAGGTGCAGTTGCTCACCGATGATTGAGAAATGTTCAGCACCATTCATGATTCCTCAAATACTGAAGCAGTCCATGTTCAAATTCAACAAGATCTGGGAAATATCCAGGCTTGGGCTGACAAGTAACAAACAACATTTGCACATACAAATGTCAGGCAATGACTGTCTCCAATAAAAGACAATCTAACCACTACCCCTTGACATTCAATGGCATTACCATCACTGAATTCCCCCACTATCAATGTTCTGGGGGGTTGCCATTGACCAGAAGCTAAACTGGATTCTCTATATAAATACAGTGCCTACAAGAGGAGGTTAGAGGCGAGGAATGCTGCAGTGGGTAACTCAGCTCCTGAGTCCCCAAAGTCTGCCCATCATCTACAAGGCACAAGTCAAGAGTGTGAAGGAATATGCCCCATTTGCCTGGATGGATGCAGCTCCAACAAACCCAAGAAACTTGACACCATCTACGAAAAAGCAGCCTGATTGATTGGCACAACATCCACTCCCTCCACCACCAACGCTCAGTGTCAGCAGAGTGTACTATTTACATGATGCATTGCAGATATTCACCAAAGACACGTAGACACCATGACCACTTCCATCTAGAAGGTCAAAGTTAGCAGATACTTGGGAACACCACCACCTGCAACTTCCACTCCAGGCCACTCACCATCCTGACTTGGAAATATATCGCCATTACTTCATTGTCGCTGGGTCAAAATTCTGGAATTGCCTAACTACAGAACATGGACTGCAGCAGTTCAGAAGATAGTTCACCATCAGCTTCTCAAGGGCAGCTAGGGATGGTCAATAAATACTGGCTAGCCAGCGACGCCCACATCCTGTGAAAGAATAAAAAGTAAAGTCAGACCTGGGTGGAGATGTGGGTCATGGTAAACATACCATCATATACACAATTACTAGCAAGTAATTCAGTATATACAAAAATGTACAACATTAACAATGAGAAAAAACAAACTGGGGAGAGGTGATGTTGTATGTGGGTCTGAAAGGGTTAATACTGAGGATCGCCATAAACATCACCCACATCAACGATACCACTTTATGATGTAGGTTCATAGTACATTTGAAAGTGGAGGAAAATAGATTTTAGTTTTCACTTTTGTGAAGGTGAATTTTCTTTTTACAAGGATCAAAATGTCATTTTGAGAGTGAATTAAAACAAAACTTCTCCCAAAATTCATGTGATTTACGTGTGATTATTCCATCAGTCACCCAGCAAGTTAACTACTCAATGTCTACAATGTAGAGTATTCTGATATAGAAACAATAGGTCAGGTCCAAGAAGAATGGCAGTTTTTTTTATCAGCTTTTAGAAGTCTTCAGACTATGAGAATTGCTAAAATCTGCAGGCAGTCAGAATTGGAAAGTAGTATCCAGACTAATAGAGATGAAAAGAGATCTTGAGCCACTTCACCAGACTATTAGAGATGAAAAGAGATCTTGAGCCACTTCACAATTCCAAGAATAATCACCAGAAAGAGTCAGCTGGTTAACAAATTAAAATGTTCAGATCAGAATGATACTTTATCAGGCTTGAATGATGGTAAAGGCTATTGCTAGGGAATAAAGGGTTGAATGTTTCTTTTTACGTTTGTACTGAAGGCTTTCTAACTTGACTTATTTATATATAGCATTGTGTTCTTTAGTGAAAAGAATCATAGAATCCCTACAGTGTGGAAACAGGCCATTTGGCCCAACAAGTCCACACCATCTCTCCAAAGAGCATCCCACCCAGACCCAATCCCCTACCCCTTTTATTCCCTTGTCTAACCCAACCTTCCCTGGGCACTATGGGCAAATTAGCAAAGCCAATCCACCTCCCCTGCACATCTTGGACTGTGGGAGGAAACTGGAGTACACCCACACAGACATGGGGAGAATGTGCAAACTCCACACAGATAGTTACCTAAGGCTGGAATCAAACCCAGGTCCCTGGTGCTGTGAGGCAGCAGTGCTAACCACTGAGCCACTGTGCCACCCATATAATGTTTGCACCCAGGAATGAACTGGGACCTTTTGTGTGTTAAGCAAATGTGACAACCCCTACACTATGGAAACATTGCAGCCTCATATAAATATGTTCAGTGACGCACCACTACATTGGCCAAACTGCAAAAAATAAAACTTATGCAGTATCAAGCTGGGTTCCAGTCTGAAATCTGGGTTATTCTGCTGCCTGGCCTGTTGTGTTCCTCCAGCTCCACACTGTGTTATCTGTGACTCCAGCATCTGCAGTTCTTGCTATCTGTATTCAATATCATGGTCAGCTGGTATCATCATGATAGGGACTTCGGGTAAAACAGCTTTAGATCTTGAAGGAGCGAGGCTCAACATCTGTTTGTCCTCATAAGCTCTGTAACAATGTCTATTATATTAATGTAGCCTGTAACTAGTTGCTAACATGCAGTAAAGAGTTTCTTGTTCAAAATTAGAGCTTCTTCTAGTTTGACCAGGAAGGGTTTTCCTCTCTTTTACGAGCAAATAAGCCCTGTAGAACCCTTTGCGTGGTGAGGTGCAAACTTTATTAAGCAGTCATCAGTCAAGTTGCTGTACAGAACAGTGCTATGCCAATGTTACACTTGCACCATGTGTCAGCAGTGTAAGAAGCAAAAACACGTGCTGCAAGCAAACTGCATTCCTCAAGTTTGAAGGGGAGTAATCCTTGGCAAAGTCAAGGGAGATACCCTTCAGTCAGGATGCCCCAGCACAGTAAGTCAAGTCAGCTTCTACTATCAATCCAGGAGTTTGGGCATGGTCATTCTGCTGTTTGAGGCAGTCATGGTCAGAGATCCGTGCCCCTACAATCGCGGAATGGGTCACAGTCAGCGCTGCAGGTCCAGGGAGTCACAGGAAGACAGATGGGGGCCTGCACAGATATCAGTCAGGGGTCTGGTCACTTATTGTTCAAGGCTGTCTGGCTATGTCAATCAAGGGGGTGGGCTACAGTCAGTCCTGGGATAATAAACATCAAGAAATATCAAGGGGGGATTATTGGGGGCCACTAGTGTTGGAGGGAAGCTGTGGAATTCACTTGTGGGGATAGAATACATCATGCTGGAATGCAGAGGGGACAACAATTGTGAACAAGGTCCACTCAATATTTAAAGGGGTAGACATCGAATGTTGAAGAAAGTAGTGTAATATTGTGGGGGGGCGGTGGTGTTCATTGACAGTCTGCAACGTTGTGTGGGTGGGCAGTGGACTAATGTGTGTGGCATGTTTACTTGATATACCTGGATCTGCAGATATGGTAAGGTGGGAAGATGAAGATTTAGATAGATTGATGAGACTGTTGGGATGTTCAAAGCCGTTTGGGTAGTTCAGGAGGCTACCAACAAGGGAATGTGTACATTTGGGGATTCACAGAGGGTGACAAAGTAATTGGCTCCTTGTATATATTACAGAGCAAGGAATATCTTCTGCAAATTTGAGTTAATGCTTCCCGTGTATTAGAGAGTAATTGATATCTTTAGTAGTTGCTATCTTCTGTAAAAAATTTATGCAGAAAGTGTAGTTGAGGATAAGCTGAGCCACTGCGACACTGTTCACATTTCTAAGAGTAATTTACATTTTTTTTTGGCACTGATTATTTGTTTCTTTCCTCTCCTGCCAGCTCACTGCACTCTGAAATCAGGAGCATAAAAGACTGAAAATGAAGAGTTTAAAAGTGAAATTCAAGAAAAGTGAAGTGAGTTTGATCACCCTCTAAGCTTACCATCTGTCGGAAAGGAGCGGCAATTCACAGGAGGGTTAAATATGACACAATGTAAATTACTTCTGTACTGAGTATAGAGTTAATACCAGCTGCAGTGCTGGCATAAGCTCACTTTCTGTTCCCATTATGCTGCACTCTTGAGAGTAATTACAGAGTCATGGAGATATATAGCGTGGAAACAGACCGTTTGGTTCAACTTGTCCATGCCAACCAGATGTCCTAAGTAAATCTGGTCCCGTTTTCCAGCATTTGGCCCATATCCCTCTAAACGCTTCCTGTTCATGTACCCATCCAGATGCCTTTTAAATGTTGTATTGTACCACCCTCCACCACTTCCTGTGGCAGCTCAATCCATACACACATACCACCCACAGTGTGAAGAAAATGCCCCTTGGTCTCTCTTAAATATTTTCCCTCTCACCTCAAACCTATGACCTCTAGTTTTGAACTCCCCCACCCTGGGGAAAAGACCTTGGCTACTTACCCTATCCATGCCCCTCATGATTTTATAAATCTCTACAAGGTTACCCCTCAGCTCCAACGCTCCAGGGAAAAATAGCCCCAGCCTATTCGGCTTCTTCCTATAGGTCAAATTCTCCATCCCTGGCAACGTCTTTGTAAATATTTTCTGAACCCTTCCAAGTTTCCCAACATCCTTCCTGTAGCAGGGAGATCAGAATTGTATGCAGTATTCCAATAGTGGCCTAACCAATGTCCTGTACAGTCACAATGTGACCTCCCAACTCCTATACTTAACTCACTGACCAATAGAGGCAACCATACCAAATGCTGCCTTCACTATCCTGTCTACCTGCAACTCCACTTTCAAGGAACTGTGGACCTGCACTCCAAGGTCTCTTTGTTCAGCGATGCTCCCCAGGACCTTACAATTAAGTGTATAAGCCCTGCCCTGATTTGCCTTTCCAAAATACAGCACCTCACATTTATCTATATAAACTCATATGCCACTCCACAGCCCAATGTCCCGTCTGATCAAGATTTTGTTGTACTCTGAGATTACCTTCTTCGCTGTACACTACACCTCCAATTTTGGAGTCATGTGCAAACTTACTAACCATACTTCTATGTTCACATCCACATAATTTATATAAATGATGAAATACAGTGTACACAACACCAATCCTTGTGGCAAACTGCTGATCAGATGCCTCCATTCTGAAAATCAACCCTCCACTACCACCCTCTGTCTTCTTCCTTTGAGACAGTTCTGTATCCGAATGGCTAGTTCTCCCTGTATTCCATGAAATCTAACCTTGCTAACCACAGAATCTTGTTGAATGCCTTAGTGAAGTCCATTTAGCTCAGGTCTGCCGCTCTACCTTCATCAGTCTTCTTTGCTACTTCTCCAAAAAACTCAATTACATTAGTGAGACATGATTTCCACGCACAAAGCTATGTTAACTATTCCTAATTAGTTCTGGTCTTTCCACTTACAAGTAAATCCTGTCCCTCAGGATTTCCTCCAACATCTTGCCCACCACCAATGTCAGGCTCACTGGCCTTTCCTTACCATCTTTCTTAACTAGTGGCACCACGTTAGCCAACCTCCAGTCTACTGGCACCTCACTTGTGGCTGTCGATGATGCAAATATCTCAGCAAGGGGCCTAGCAATCACTTCCCCAGCTTCCCAGGGTACACCTGATCAGATCCCAGGAATTTATCCACTTTTATGAATTTTAAAGTGTCCACCACCACCTCCTCTGTAATATGGACATTTTTCCAGATGTCGCTATTTATTTCCTTACGTTCTTTATCTTCCATATCCTTCTCAACAGTAAACACTGATGCAAAATACTCATTATTGTCTTCCCCATCTCCTGCAGTTCCACACATAGGCAGTCTTGCTGATCTTTAAGGGACCCTATTCTCTCCCTAGTTACTCTTTTGTCTTTAATGTGTTTGTAGAATCCCTTTGGATTCTCCTTAACCCTATTTGCCAAAGCCATCTCATGTCCCCTTTTTGCGTCTCCTGATTTCCCTCTTCAGTATACTCCTACTGATTTTATACTCTTCGAGGGATTCACACCATCCCTGCTGCCTATCCCTGACATATGCTTCCTTCTTTTTCCTCAATTTCTCTTGTCATCCAGCATTCCCAAAACCTGCTAGCCTTGCCCTTCGCCCGAACAGGAACATACTGTCCCTGGACTCTCGTTATCTCATTTTTGAATGCTTCCCATTTTCCAGCAGTCCCTTTACCTGCAAATATCTGCTCCAATCAACTTTTGAAAGTTCTTGCCTCATACTGTCAAAATTGGTCTTCCTCCAATTTAGAACTTTAACATTTAGATCCGGTCTATCCTTTTCCATTACTATTTTAAAACTAACAGAAGGATGGTCATTGGCCCAAAATTGCTCCCCCACTGACACCTCAGTCACCTGCCCTACCTTATTTCCCAAGAATAGGTCAAGTTTTGCACCTTCTCTAATATGTACATCCACATACTGAATCAGAAAATTTTCTTGTACGCATTTAACAAATTCCTCTCCATCCAAGCCCTTAACACTATGGCTGTCCAGTTAAAATCCCCTACCATAACCACCCTATTATTCTCACTGTTAACTGAGACCTCCTTACAAATTTGTTTCTCAATTTCCTGCTGAGTACTGGGGCATCTATGGTATAATCCCACAAGGTGATAATCACTTTCTTATTTCTCAGTTCCACCCAAATAACTTCCCTGGATATACTCTCAGGAATATCCTCCCTAAGTACAGGCGTAATGTTATCCCTAATCAAAAATGTCACTCCCCTTCCGCTCTTGCCCCCCCTTTCTATCCTTCCTATAGCATCTATACCCTGGAATATTAAGCTGCCAGTCCTATCCATCCCTGAGCTGCGTCTCTGTAATTCCTATGATATGCTTGTCCCTTGTTTCCAACCATGCCCTGAGTTGTTGAGAGCACCTACTGTTCCTGTTGTGGTTGTTGGCTCACCGAGCTGGTTCATTGTTCTGCAGATGTTTCATTACCCTGCTAGATAACACCATCAGTGCGGCCTCCGACGAAGCGCTGTTGTATTTTCCCGCCTGTTACTTAAACTCTGGTGTACGTTGAGCTAGGTTACCTCACTTCCGTTTTCCTTTGCAATGGAGTGTATATGGGGTCTAGCTCGATGTGTTTGTTGATGGCTTTCTTAGTGGAGAACCAGGCCTCTAGGAATTTCCGTGCTTGTCTCTGCTTCACCTGTCCTAGGATCCTGGTGTTGTCCCAATTGAACTGGTGGTTTTCCTTATCCATGTGGATGGAGATGAGTGAGTATTAGTTGTGTCTTTTTGTTGCCAGTTTGTGTTTATGTTCTCTTGTGGCCAATTTCCTTCCTGTCTGTCCAATGTAACATTTGTCGCAGTCTTTGCAGGGAATTTTGTATATAACATTGGTTCTGTCCATAGTGGGTAGTGGGTCTTTGGTTCGGGTTAGCAGTTGTCATAGGGTTGATGTGGGTTTGTGTGCTACTTTGATGCCCAGTGGTCATAGGAGTCTTGTGGTCAGTTCAGATGTGTGCCTGATGGAAGGTAGCGTGATGAGTGTGTTGCGGTGTGCAGTGTCTTTCTGGTGTTGTTTGTGTAAGAGGCATCTTCTGACTCAGTTTTTCAGGTATCCATTGTCTTTAAATACTTGGAAGAGGTTCACTTCTTCTTTTTGGCGTAGTTCTGTTTTGCTGCAGTGTGCTGTTGCCCGTTTAAATAGTGTTCTCACGCAACTTCGTTTGTGTGTGTTAGGGTGGTTGCTGATGAAATTTAGTACTTGGTCAGCGTGAGTGGCTTTCCTGTGTACCTTTGTTAGGAATTCCCCATTGGTCCTGCATTCAACCATGACATCCAGGAATGGGAGCTCTTTGTTCGTTTCCTCTTCCTTGGTGAATCTGATCCCGGTGAGGGTGTTGTTTATTAGTTCGTGTGTCTCCTCTAGTTTGGTCCGTTTAATAATGATGAAGGTGTCGTCCACATATCGAATCCATAGTTTCGGTTGGATTAGCGGAAGGGATATGCTTTCGAGTCTCTGCATCACCACTTCAGCTATTAGCCTGGAGATAGGTCATCCCATGGGTGCCCCATTCATATATTTGGCTGTTAAGGGTGAAGTGAGTGGTGAGGCATAGGTCCAGTAGCTTCAGCATGTTGTCTGTGGAGTTGGTGTCACTCGGGTCTTGTTCTTGTTTTAGTAGTGTTGCCAGTGTTTCTCTTGCTAGTGGTGTGTCTATCGATGTAATTAGGGCAGTGACATCAAACGATACCATAGTCTTATTATCGTGTATTCTTATGTCCTTGATGGAATTGAGGAACTCTTGGGTTGAGTGGATTGAATGGGGTGACTTGCTGATGAGGTGCTCTCGTTTCCTTTGTAACTCCTTGGCTAATCTATGTGATGGCGTGCCTGACTATGGGTCTGAGGGGTACTTCTGGTTTGTATACCTTTGGGAGGCCATAGAATCGGGGGGTGTTATTTCTTTCAGGTTTCATTCTTAGGTAGTCTGTTTTGTTCATTTATCTGGTCTGTTTGAGTCTCTTTAGTCTGTTGAGAATCTTGTTGCCTAGTTGTGGTGTCGGTCTATCTGCACTTGCTGGCATGTGTTTTCGTCGGTTAGCAGTGTCTGTTCTTTGGAGTGATAGTCCTGTTTGTTTAGTATTACCGTCATGCGCCCTTTGTCTGCTGGTAGGATTATGTTGTTTTCACTGTGGATATGATACGTGGACGACAGCTTCATCATTATTAAACGGACCAAACTAAAGGAGACACACTAACTAATAAACAACACCCTCACTGGGATCAGATTCAGCAAGGAAGAGGAAGCAGAGACAAGCACGGGAATTCCTAGAGGCCTGGTTCTCCACTAAGACAGCCATCAACAAACACAGAGCTAGACCCCATATACACTCCATTGCAAAGGAAAACTGGAAGTGAGGTAATCCAGCTCAACGGACACCAGGGTTTAAATAACAGGCGGGAAAACACAACAGCGCTTCATCGGACGCTGCACTGATGATGTTACCCAGCAGGGTAATGAAATGTCTGCGGAACAAGGAACCAGCTTGGCCAGCCAACAAACCTCAACACCCACAACCTGAGCTACAAATCTACTCCAAAACCTTAATTAATGTTCCTGCCTGTTGGGAACAAATTGGGGTGACAATGGGAGATGCTGCAATGCTCACAGTGTACCCCCAGATGATGACCCCAAACCCTGTCCCTTTTCTTTCCACCTTTTCAAAGGAACATTTTTAAAAACATTCTGTGTTCTAGCATGCCTGGCACAGTCTGCTGTTTTATGGCAGTGGAAATCGATTGAGGCCCATAATTAATCAGTTAGGGGCCTCAGTAGGCCTAAGGTGTAATAGTTTTTACTCCTCCCCCACCATGCCTTAATATGTAATGCTGGACATTTTATTTCTTTACTTTTCTAAATTTTTTTCCTAAGAGTTTGTGAAGAATCTGTACCTTTATCCCTAAGATGGCGCTGCAATATGGTGCCTTGTAAAATGTCAGGTAAAAGATGTCTCGGATGCACAATCTTTCTGGCTAGTCGACAGACAGTGAGAGAGAACTGCACAAGACCTTAATCCTATCAGCCTGACTCATATCAGCCTGAAGTGGAGTGTCAGTGTAACTCATACCTGACCTGGCTCAGTTCAAAGTGCAGTTTCAAAACCATAGTAAAAGGTGGCAAATAGATTCACATGGGTAGCTTGAAGCAATAGGACAGTAGGTGTGAATCCACAATGAGTCACTTATAATATTCACTATTGCCACTGATGGTGAATCTTTCTAGCTACCAACACCCAAAGAGTAGCACAGAGAAAAACAGTTTAAATGACTAGGTATTACAGACTGGCTATCACCATGGAAACAAATCTTCTGTCATCAGTGGAGGAGGATGTGGGGAGATGAGAAATGAAGAGGGTGATGGTGAGAAATAAAGTAGTAAAGAAAAGTTGAAGAATTGAAACAGCTGAAAGAACTCGCAATGAACTACCTTTGGTCAAAGGGAGCCCTAACCCAGAACAAAGAGATGTCATTCTACAACTTAAATCAAACTGACCTGAAGTAGATGAAGGACAATCCAGAAAACTAAAACCTGCAAAGTTGTATGCAGATGGAGCACAGTGGTCTAGAAACCTGTCCACTGACCTCCTTACATGGAAGGCAATACATGTAACTTTCCAATCTGAAGTGTGCTGCCAAATTGGGAAAGAAGAAAAAATCTAATTGGACAAGTATCTGCTGTAGTTAGCATATTTTTGTTTCAGCACAGTTGTTCACAGTGTCACCCAAAGAGCCCTGTGTCCATTTTCATCTTAGCATGTTTACTGCAGGTGCTCAGTGATTTTTTAAAAACAAACTGTTTCTTCCTCCCCCAACACTTCTGCACTGTTCTTCCCCCCTCCCCATCTGTTTTCCCCCATCCCAACCTTGCCACTCCCTGTTGCCCTTTCCCTCACCCTCCCTGCTCTTCTCCTTGTTTTACCCTTCCACAACTCGCTTGTTCCATCCTTCACCAACTCTTTCATTCACCATTTCCCTACATCCAACCATCCTGCTCTTGGCTTCTGTCCACTCTCCCACTCAGCAACTGTCTCCCAAGCCTCCCACTCACTACTTTCCTGTTCTGAAACCTTACTATGAGTGAAGGCTCAGGAGAGAGGAGGCGAGACCAAGGGTGGAAGCACGATGGGTGACAGGAAGTGATGAGCTATAATGAAGTGAAAATGTTCTTCACTTACTGGGAGGAGTATCTGTTATGAGTTTGTGATAGACTTTTTGGGCCTTTCCATCTCAAGGCAGCTAACAGGTTTTTATTAGAAAACACAGCCCAGGAACTTATTGCATGTTTGTTATGGGAAAAAGTGATTTTGTTTAGTTGGGAACACACTAGAAATGATGAATGTGAGATAGCTGCATAAAGCCCTCTGCTTGAAACAGGCAAAGGTGGCTAAATATCTGCCCCAAGTGGGTCAGTGGGTGGCAATATTCTTTCTGAGTTGAATGAATTAAGTTATTAAGTCAAGTCCAGAAATGTGAACACAAAATCTAGACTGACATTTCAGTGCAATATTAAAGGAATGCCACTTTGTTGGCGGTACTATCTTTCAGATGAGATGTTAAACTGATACCCCACTTGCTCTCTAATATTTATTCCTCTGCCTACATTAGAGATGCAAGTTAACTGGTCACTATCCCACTCCTGTTGGCAGGACCCCACTGCGGGAAAATTGGCTGTAAAGTTTCCTGCATTGCAAGCATGACTCCACTTCAAAACTATTTCAAATGGACATTGGAAGTCTTGATGTTGCAACAGGTGATTTTATTTTTATTCATTCATTGGCATATTGCCTATCCCTAGCTGCCCTTGAGAAGGTGGTCACAAGCTGCTCTTTTGAACTGCTGTGATCCATATGCTATAGGTAGAACAGAGGTCCATGATTTATGATGTATAAATGAAAGTCTTTATTACTTTATAGGTGCAGCACAACTTTCAAAAGGCAGACAAATTCTTACATTTGAAGTCTGGTGGTTGAGAAACATAGAGGAAAGGGAATTGTGATTGAAAAGGACAATAGCAGGGCACAGCAGGCTTGATGGATCACCTGGTTTCATTAATATTGTATTTTATATTCAATGGGGGCAGATCAGCTTTGATATACTGGGGTTGGGGGTGGTGTGATTGTTTGGATAGAGATGCCTGGAAGAATCAAACAATTCAGGAAGGTTGTCTGAAATAGTTGGGTTATTAAAAAGCCATAGCAGAGTTACAAAAGTAATGTGTGTGAGTCCAAATGTAGCTGCACAGCAGAAGGGTGTCATCAGGATTCACTGCCAAACTAAAAATGACAAACAACAGCATTAACTCAAAATTGGTCATCATCTCATAATTGGTACCTTTTTAAACTAGTGAAAAAAAGGCCCTGTCATACTTGGACATGGATGTACTGGTCACGTTGCATTTTCCTGCATTTTGACGTATACAAAACGAGTCAGGCCTGTACGTGCCTTTGGTTTTTCCTTCAGCTCATCACCTTTTTGAGTCAACTACTTATCAGTGTGGGGTAGGACATTATTGGATTGTGGGGCATTGGTGTCCAGCCTAACCCTGCCCTCGCACAACCAAGGAACACCCCAGTATTGGTTCTTGACTTGTGGTGGTAATACTACTAATCTCAGTTACTCCCTAAGCTACAGGCTCAGCAGAAGAGAATATGCCATGCAAAACCAACGTTCCCTTCAAGATGCAAGCGTTGTGCATCGACCTTAAAAGTACAGTGTGGAGTGACAAGCAGGCAAAGCCAATAGAAATTTAAGACCGTGTTAGTCATATCTTTTCTGTCAGTACTCAATGAATTTTATCCTGTTGCTCTTGCGTGACAATCATGTTTACAATCAGTCATCAGTTGTGTTTTCTAGAACGTGGCTCCCTTACTAAGAAATACTTTTAAACCACTTGGAATACTGATGTGGTCAGCAAACCCTGTTGTCTACAAGTGCAGTGACCAGTGAATTATTTAGTGAGATATCAACTAGCTAATTACACAGGTTTAATGTCCATGTAAGATTTATTTGGTTCTACTGAAACAAAACTTGTGCCAGTAACCTGTCATTGCCTGCTGCATGTGCATTATGTTCCAGTTGGAAAATGACGTATTAATCATTGAGTCATACAGACCCTTCAGTCTAACCAGTCCACACCAATCATGTTCCCAAGCTAAACTAGTCTCACCTGCCTGCATTTAGCTCATATCCCTCTGAACCTTTCCTATTCATGTATTTATCCAAATATCTTTTAAACGTTGTAACTATACGTGCATCCACACTTCCTTGACAGTTCATTCCACACACAAACCACCCTTTGCGTTAAAAAAAACAGTTGCCCCTCATGTCCTTTTTAAAACTTTATTGTATGAATAGAAGAGTATTTATGAGGATGTGTACTTTGAAGTTTTATTTTGGTATGTTGTGAGGGATATTTGTACAGGTTGCCCACCTACAGTGATGTATGATGTGAAAGCACAGTGCTCTGTGTTTTGCCTGTCTTCTGCAAAGGAACAGCCCCACGAACAACTGGATTTTTGATCTTTGGTTCCTGGTACAATAATTCGATCCCTGTTCTCTGGTGTCTCAGCCCTGGACCCTCCTGTAAATTTGTAGCCTCTTGCCCTTAACACTAGTTCCCTATCAGCTGTCATTCCACGGTCAACCTTAAATCATACTCAATCTATCAAAAGAATGAGACTTATAGGCATACGGCTGATAGGGCACTGAGGCATTTGCCGGACACTGTTGTAATCTCTCGATGATGACCAATAATTCACACTAACATTTGCAGCATTGCTGCTAAATTGTGCTAAATTAGAGGAGGCAAAGCAGCTGAAAGTAGGCCACTTGACCAGTTGCAATCTCTGCTGTTGACGGCATCGTGTGGTTCAGCTCTCGGAAGGAGTTACCTAAACCAGTGGATAAATTCAGAAAATGGGAAAGCGTTTATTTTAGGAAAGGCTATTCACTTACAGATTTTCCTAGCTCAGTACCTGAATAAAGCAAATAATGGAAGTTAAACATGTAAAGAAACACATACAGATTTACTTCCACTCTATCAGAGTGGAAAGATTTACCATCAGACAGTAGTAAAAACAAAATTACCCAGTACGTCGGATCGGCGACACGGCTGAAATCTCCACAACTTTTGATATGTCTAGGAACTGAACTGGAGAATGGAAATGTCTAAAACAGTTCAAGTGAAAACAACAGGATATGAGGAGATAAGATTCATAATGGTAGTAGCCTGCAGGGCTGCTGGAATGAAATTAAAATTAGTGATTATTTTCAAACGTAAAACTATGTTGAACCACAAGTTCAATGTAGGGGTTTTCGTACATGCACAGGGCGATGATTGGATGGATGAGAATGGAATTAAGTTATTGATCAATAATGTTGGAGGATAAGTGTCCAGGTGTCCTACTCGTAGGATGCAACTTACCAATGTGAGAATATTCAGATCCCATATAACCAATGAAGTCAAGAGGAACATGTGAAGAAATGACCCCAACTTTTCAAGTTATACCAAGAGATCTACTCAGTACATGGGAGAGAAATTAAAGACCCTTGTGCATCCCTGGTTCCAGGCCCCTTATCTCCTGCTCTCAATAGCTTCTGTCAAGCTCCTTTGTGATGCACTTTGGGTTCAATAGAATAGCGTATCACCATAGGAGATTATTCAGCCCATCACAGCTACATCCGTTCTTCCAAAGAGAAGTCCGGCTGATCCTACCACTGACCTCTCATCTCTCCCCCATCACAGTCATTTACCCTCCCAGCTGCTCCTGTAATCACAGGCTGGCTCTCTCCCATTCTTGCTGCTGATAGGCTCACCAGTGCACCCCTCAACATCAAAAGTGGCTGAGAAGCAACTTATGATTGGAGGGGCAAGAAAGAATCTATGATTGGAAGAGAAGCTCCTGTCAGACTCTGACTGTCACAGATGGGGATGAGCATTCTCTGATTGGTTACCACTTGGGAGACCGGCTGGTGCTGCCAAAGTCCACACTATAGGCCCTGATGATTAGCACCAAATGCCTTTCCCAGGCCCTGCCTCTAAGCTATGTAGTTGAAGCTTTGGATACAAGCCTACTCATGCCATTTAAAGATTATATTCACACCAAACGTAATAGGTACATACTTGATGGGGAAGAACCTTCACAAAAGAATGGAACTATGTTCTGCTCTGCTTGATGTTTTGTTATCAAATTACGGAATGCTGTTTACTCAAACTGTCATCAAATTATTCAAAAAGAACAATTATCCATTTCTGATGGTCTGGTACGATATCTCCAAATGTGAAACCCAATCCAGAATGGGATCCTTACAATGATGCCATGGTCAGAGTGACTTAGAATGAGTTTAATGAATTCTTTGTGTTGGGTTCTGAAGACAATGAATTTGGCAGGTTTCGATATGCACTCATTGTAATCAAAAGTATGTTTGTACTATTGATTACTTCAAAGAGACATAATAATTTAACATGAATTACCAATCATATTTTAACATTTAAAAATGGCGACCACCTACACTAGCAGTTCATGTTTTGTATTTGGTGAATAGGTGGACCTGTATTTTCGGAATTAGTTTTGGAGATTTCAGTGATTGACTTGTGTGCCCCTATCAACAATACTTTACTAATATCAGTGTCAGCTGTGGCTAGCTGGTAAGACTCCAACTACTGAGCCAGATGTTTTAGGGTTACAAATGAACAAATGAAAAAAATACAGCACAGGAACCGGCCCTTAGAATATAGAACATAGAACTGTACAGCACAGTATAGACCCTTCGGCCCAGGATGTTGTGCTGAACTTTTTCCCCAAACCTAACATCTACCGCTACCTTATCCTATCATCCATATGCCTAATAGCCGCTTAAATGTCCCTAATGAGGCTGACTCCACTACCCTCTCCACCAATGCATTCCATGCCCCTACCACTCTCTAAGTAAAGAACCTACTTCTGACATCTCTCCTATATCTACCTCCACTCACTTTTAAACTATGCCCCCTCGTAATAGCTACCTCCAGTCTAGGAAATAGTCTCTGGCTGTCCACTCTATCTATACCTCTGATCATTTTGTACACCTCTATCAAGTCACCTCTCATCCTTTGTCGTTCTAAAGAGAAAAGCCCTAGCTCTCTCAACCTTTCCTTGTAAGACCTTCCCTCCATTCCAGGCAACGTCCTGGTAAATCTCCTCTGCACCTTTTCCAATGCTTCCACAGCTTTCCTGTAAGAGACAACCAGACCTGGACACAATATTTTGGCCCTCCAAGCCTGTGCCGACCATCATGCCCTAATTAAGCTAAAAACAAACCTGACATTTTTCAATCCGTATCCCTCTATTCCCTCCCTATTCATGTACCCATCTATGTGCCTCTTAAATGTCTTCAATGTGCCCTCTTTCACCACGTCTTTTGGTAGTGCATTTCAGACTGCTACCACACTCTGTGTGAAAAACTTTCCTCGCACATCTCCCTTAAACTTTCCTCCTCTGACCTTGAACCTGTGTCCCCTTGTAATTGAAACTTCAACCCTGGGAAAAAGCCTCTGACTATCCACCCTATCTATGCCTCTCATAATTTTGTAGACCTCTATCACATCTCCTCTCAGCCGCCATCTTTCCAGTGAAAACAATCCTAGTCTTTTTAACCTTTCCTCATTGTCAATGCCCTGGAGACCAGGCAACATCCTGGTGAACCTTCTCTGTACTCTAAGTCCCACACTAGAGGCCTGAACAGAAAATCCAGATTGACATTACAGGGCGATACTACGGGAATTGGAGATGCTGAAACAAAAACAGAAATTGCTGGCAAAACTCAGCAGGTCTGGCAGCATCTGTGGGGAGAAAGCAGAGTTAAAATTTCAAGTCTGGTGACTCTTCATCAGAAGGCTTCAAGTGATGAAGAGTCACTAGACTCAAATGTCAACTCTGCTTTTACCTTTAGTGACCTGTATATCTGTTACTCTAATACACCAAATGCAATGACTGTCACTAGGAGTGAATCTTCAGCCTGGGCTTTTCCATTCTGCGATTCAGTGTCGCGATAAACCTTGAATTCTGAGGCTAGCTAGCACCTGCCACTGCTGAACTTCACAAGGTATTTTCCCACCTCTGTGTTTGGATCACTGTGTTAGCCTCATGGTTTCTAATCTTCCTGATCACCTCTGGTTCTGAGGATCTGGTCACTTTTTTCATCACACGGTAATGTGAGAGCTGCATTATTTCAGTAACAGCCTTATTGAACACAACTGTATACTGAGGAGTAATGGTAAGAGAGCACATCTGAGTTGGAGCCCTGCAGAGCTAGGCTTCAGTTCAATGTTCAGTTCTAGCCTTTGCAGTACACAGTGCCTCTAACTGTTTCTTGATTTCATGTGGAGAGATTGGCTGGAGACTGGCATGAATGATACTGGGGACTGTTAGAGGAAGCCGAGATAGATCATCCAGTTGGCACTTCTGGCTGAAGACTGTTGCAAATGCATCAGCCTTATTTTTCGTACTGAGGTCCTGTCCAGTTTGTATTGGCATGGGCTGTGTATTAGCAGAGACAATTGAACATTTACCAAGAGATAGTAAGAACTGCCAATGCTGGAGTCTGAGATAACACAGTGTGGAGCTGGAGGAACAAAGCAGGCCAGGCAGCATCAGAGGAGCAGGAAAGTTGACATTTTAGGTCGGGTCCCTTCTTCAGAAATGGGGCAGGGGGAAGGGAGCTCCGAAATAAATAGGGGAGGGGTGGGTCTGGGGAAGGTAGGTGGGATTGTGATAGGTGAGTGCAGGTAGAGAGTGGTGGGGATTGGTCAGTGAGGTAGAAGGAGCGGATAGGTGGGAGAGAGGATGGACAGGTCGAGGAGGCGGGGATGACAGGGTGGGTTGGTCATGGGATGAGGCCGGGGATGAGGAAATTTTGAAACTGGTAACACCCACATTGAGATCATTGAGTTGTAGGCTCCCAAGATGGAATATGAGATGCTGCTCCTCCCCTTTTTGGGTGGCGTCATTGTGACACTGGAGGAGGCCCAGGATGAACATGTCACCCAGAGAGTGGGTGGGGGAGTTGAAATGGTTTGCGACTGGAAGGTGTTGTCGTTTTTCACAAACAGAGCGCGGGTGCTGTACAAAGCAGTCTCTGAGTCTCCGCTTGGTCTCACCGATGTAGAGGAGGCCACATTGGGAGCAGCGGATGCAATAGACCACATTGATGATGTGCAGGTGAACCTCTGTATGATGTGAAAGGTTTGCTTGGTGCCTTGAATGAAGGTGAGGGGGAGGTGTAGGGGCAGATGTAGCACTTCCTGCGGTTGCAGGGAAAGGTGCTGGGGTGGTGGGGTTAGTGGGGAGTGTGGAGCGGACGAAGGAGTCGCGGAGAGAGTGGTCCCTACTTTTTACCAATTTTGTTTTAGCCCTTGCTTATGCTCTGTAGTATGGTGGTGAGCTCGGAGCTTAGTGGAAGGTAGTGGACTGGGCACTCATTCCATTTCTCAAACCCCTGTTGTAAATACACCTGGTGGGGGCATGTGATATCCAGACCATATTGTCTTTGTTATCTATTTCCCAAGTATTTTTAACATGTGTAGATACAGTCCATCCTATCTCAGTTTGATTGGTTTATTATTTAATTCCCTCTTTCTGTCTTACCTGTGATATAACATAAAGATGTGCATATACATTGTCATATATTTTGTTTGGATAATGAGGGTTTTTTGGATAATCACGTGTTTATGTAGGGTGAGAGATGGGAGGCAGCTTGGACAACAGCCATCTGAAGTAAAAAATGGATGATCTACCTTCCTCGGTCTGAATTCCAATCACCAATCATCCCTGTGCTTGCTGACCTTCACTGGCTAATCTTCTGAGAATGCCTCAATTTTATAATCCTCACCTTTGTTTTCAAATCCTTTCCTGACCTCAGCCCCTCTTCACTCTCTCTCTGTGATCTGCTCCGGACTTAGCAGCCTTTGAGATCTCTGTGCTCCTCCAGTTCTGGTCTCTTGTGTGTCCTCAATTATAATTCCTGTACCCAGTGGTGATTATTTCTTTAGCTGCCTTGACTTGATGCTCTGTAATCCCCTCATTCCCAATTCACCCCTCTCCCTCCTCTTTTAAGATGCTCCGTAAAACCCTCCTCTTTGATCAAGCTTTGGCTTCTCCATTCTGTCTCCTCATTTTATGACTTCATGTCAAAAATGACAAAAAATATTTTTATTGCTATCAATTCTGTTGAGTATACCTGAATGTTTTACAACAATAAATATGCACTTATTTTGATGTTCTTATTTACACATGAACATCTGCATATGGAACTTATTTCATTAATAATGTGCATTATGTATATTGTACCCACTTATAAGTCATATATGGTGTTTATTAAACGTACTCACATATATAATTGAGCAGGGAGGTAAAAGCATATCCCATTCCCAGAATATCTGGCAGGTTATGATCTTGAACATTGCGCTCTTCAACTGACAGCTAACCTTATGCAGACAGCAATTTTTCTTTTTATAGACTCAAGTGGGACACGGTAAGCCTTCAGCAGAAAGAATTCACTATTCAGGGACATAAGGAATGGGGGAGGGGAAGGGGGCTGTCCTAGTGCTCTGAAAGTACCACTAAATATGGAAGTTCTGGTGAGTTTAGCAGCAGAAGCTCTTTTGAGTTTTTTTTCTCCGTTTCTTGGCCGACAGTAGGCCAGGTTTTGCCGTCGGTCGGGTGGGAAGGCCTGTGTTTCTAGGTTGCAACTTGTAAGTGGAGAGAGAGTCAAGTTGTTTGGAGGGCTAGGAGGAGGTATCATCGTTCGTCAGCAGGCAATAGTGTTTCAGAGTGGGGAGTCTGCTCAGGGCAGGGGTGAGTCATTATTGGAAGGGAAAAAGGGGCTTTCAAGCTTTGGAGTGATGGCCAATGGTGGGAGAAACAGCAAAGGAAGAAGATAGATTAGCACAGACCACAAGCAGTGCTAGAAAGGCACCTGATTGACCCTACCTTTCTAACCTTCCTCACAGCCATTAAATCCAAGTGAGGCACACAGCCTCATTAACATATTTATATATAAAAATTTTAATAAATAATTTAAATAGGGAACTGGTCAGTTGTTCACTCTGCCAACCTCCCTGTTAAAAGTGGACAATGGTGATGTCGGGTTTCAAATTTTTAAAATTTTAACCTATATTCTTACCTCACTTCAACCCATTAAAGGAAACAAAATGGGACTACAATTTCCTCCTCGTCTCAGTGGAAAGTTGCTTCGTAAATTCTTCAGATGGACAGATTGAGGGACGGGTACTAGTAACAGTAAAATAGCGAAGATTTTGATGTGTTATGGGACTCCTTGCTCCTTCTCCTGGTGGGGCTATCAAATACACACTCTGTAGGTATATCCCAGGATATCCCTCTTTCTGTGAATAACCTTTCAAATGAGTGTCAAATTGTGGAGATGAGAACAAAGTGTTCCCATCTATTGTTTGAACATCTACTGGCTAGCTTTAAATATCATCAGTAGCTCATTTATAGAGTGCTTTTCATGGACTAAAACATTCCAAGGCTCCGCACAGGTGCATTACCAAACAAAATTTGACACCAAGCTACATATGGAGAAATTAGGGCAGATGACAAAAAAGTTTGGTTAAACGAAGTAGGTTTTAAGGATGGTGTTGGAAGAAAGGAGAATTCATGAGTGGTTTGGAGAGTATATTCCAGAGCTTGGGGAATGGAACACACAGCCATCAATGGTAGGAGGGATCAGAATTATGGATTCACAAGAGGCTAAAATAGGGAGGAGAGATGGGATTTAGCAAAACTCTGGGATTTGAAGAATTACAGAAATCAGGAATAATGAAGCTGTGAGGGGTTCTGTAAACCAGGATCAGTGTTTTACAAATGAAACCTTACGGAACTCAGTGCAGGTCAGCAAGCACAGAGGTATTGAGTGAACAAGACTTTGTGCACAGGACACAGGCAGTAGAATTTTGTATGGACTTAATTTTAGGAGTTGAGAGATAAGCCAGGACTGCATTGGAATATGACAGTCAAATTTAGAGGTAACAAAGGCACAGAAATAGGCTTCAGCAGAGGGTGAGCTCTCTCCAAAATCCAAAAGTCCAAAATCAGGCAAAGATTCAGAGGTAACACAGTGTGGAGCTGGAGGAACACAGCAGGTCAGGCAGCATCAGAGGAGTAGGAAAGTTGACGTTTTGGGTCAGGACCCTTCTTCAAATGTTCTTCCTTACATGGTCCTCCAGCTCCACGCTGTGTTATCTCTGACTCCAGCATCTGCAGTTCTTACTATCTCTGAATGATTCAGAGGTGGAAGTAGAGCAGTCTTGCTGATGATTTGCATAGTAGTTTGAACGCTTATCTCAATGTCAAAAATTACATGGAAGTTGAAAACCTTATGGTTCAGCTTAAGGCAGTAGCCTGGGTGAAATAGTGGTATTTTTGCTGGACTGTTAATCCAGAGGCCCAGGTAATGTTCTGGGGACCGGAGTTCAAATCCTGCCATGGAAAATGGTGGAATTTGAATTCAACAAATATCTAGAATTAAGAGTCTAATGATGACCATGAATTCATTGTTGACTGTTGGAAAAACCCATCTGGTTCATTAACGTCCTTTAGGTAAGAAAACCTACATGTGAGTCCAGATCCACAGCAATTTGGTTGACTCTTAACTAGGGATGGGCAAAAAATGCAGGCCCAGTCAGCGACAACCTCATCCCATGAATGAATAAAAGGACAACAAAAAAATACTGGGGAGTGGAGTTTTTGTTGGGGACCAAACACGATGGCTTCGCGGAAATCCAAATCTCTGGAACACAATCCGCAAAGCCTCATGATTTACAGAGTCAAATTCTTTGACCAGCTTGAATAATGCAAAGAAGAGTTCTTGGTGTTGTTCTCAGAATTTGTTTTTGCATTGTTCCGGCCACTGTCAAAGGTTCCTCTGAAAGATCTAAAACCTAAAACATATAGTGTCTCTGGAAGTAGGTGATTCAGGGGAATGTTGGTGTATTTATTCAGAGTTATGTAAAGTGCATTGAGATACAAACCAGCCTTGACTTAATGAATGATGCGCAATAGGATTGAGGGGCTGAATAGCCTTCTGCTGTTCCCATGTGCAGTCATGAACCAGGTGACACTGGCTCTTCCCTTGTCAAACAACATCCAAACTCTTGGTATGAAACTTTGTTGTGAAGATTGAATGTGTTTGAATTGCAATGTGATCAGATTGCTGAGCTAGCCATTCAGACGTTCAAACTAATACTGTGTGGACATAGATTTAAATCCCAGCAAGGCAGCTGGTGGATTTTAAATTCAATTGATAATTCTGGAATCAGAAGCCAATCCCAGTAACACTGACTATCCCATTGGGTTCACTGATGCCCTTCAGGGAAGGAAATCTGCCATCCTTACTTGCCTGTTCTGCATGTCGCTCCAGCTCCACAGCAATGTGAGTGTCTATTAAATACCCTCTGAGGTGACCCTTGCACAGTTAAAGGGTAATTAGGGTTGGATAACAAATGCCAGTCTGGCCAATGGCATCCACATTGCGTTAAGGAGTAAAGAAAAATAAGCAGTGTTATGATGATCAGCGATGAAAACAAACTGAGCAGAGGAAGCTATTACTTTGTCATTCTGGAGCTATTAAACAAAATTTAAAAAAAAAGGATCAGGGCCATTTTGTGTCTAACAATAGCTGCCAAGCATTCAGAATAGCAAATGTGTGACAGTGAAGGCTGACACTCCTGCTATGAACCATCTGCATTCAGCAATGCCTAGTGCCCGTTTTTGTGTTACAGCCAAGAGCAACTTCACTCCTGAATTGTACAAATGTTCAGATTTTTGTCAAAACCCAACACCATGTTTCTCGAGTGTTGAATGTGTCTCCATACCCGCACATTAATTTGAAAGTCAATGCTCTTACCTGGTCAGTACCAAGCCCATCACATTCTCTTACCTCTGCGACTGCAAACTCAATACTATCAGCCACCTCATCATAAAGAATTTGAATATTGTTGAAAAGTGAGACATCTTTTCATCTTTTAGTCTTCAGGACAAATGCAAGAATGCCAAATTTCAAACCATCAGAAAAATTTATACTACAGGATGGTGCTGATTGGCTGATCCGGTAGGATCCTGAGCCCAGGGCTTGTCCACTCTGTTCGCTTTTCATTTTGTTTCTGTTTTCCTGTCCTATTTTATCTTACTTACCTCTTGGTGAAAAGCTTGGTTGCGGCGATGGCATCGGTGGCAGAGACTGGGCCCAACAGCACAGCGATTTTGAGTTCCTGGCAGCAGCTATGTACAGCACAGAGGTGGTGGTGAGTTTGGACTGGTGCGGTACCTGGTGACATCAGTGGTGTCTGCGTTGGCAAGGTCCAGTGAAGACTGATAGTGGCAATGGCGTTGGTGGAGGCGAGATGGTGCCGAAGAGTGGTGACTTTCATTCCAGCAGTGGTGGCAAAAAGGACTTGTGCCTGACCACCAGGCCCATGGCCCATGACGGAGCACTTAACAAGTTCGATGTTTTGGTGTATTTTTCTGTGTTTTAAGATGGCGCCGAAGTGTGGTGACACTATACAACACTTTTCACTACATTTTGTAACAAGATACATGTGACAATAAATTTTGTAAAGGGGAATCAGACGTCATGTTTGAAGGGAGTACATAAAGGTGAGTAAGGCTAACGGGCGTCATGGTGGCTCTGCGGTTAGCACTGCTACCTCAATGTCAGTGATATGGGTTTGATTCCAGCCTCGGGTGACTGTCTTTGTGGAGTTTGCGTGTTCTCCCTATGTCTGCGTGGGGTTTCCTCCAGGTGCTCTGGTTTCCTCCCACAGTCCAAAGACATGCAGGTCAGGTGAATTGGCCATGCTAAATTGCCCATAGTGTTCAGCAATGTGCAGACTAGGTGGGTTAGTCATGGAAAATGCAGGGTTACAGGGACAGGATGGGATGTTCTTGAAAAGGTTGGTGCAGATGTGATGGGCTGAATGGCCTCTGTCTGTACTGTAGGGATTCGTTAATGGATGTTTTTGCAAAGACAGACTTTCCATGGCCAACACGTTATTGCGTGAGTCTTGAATCCAGAGCTCCTGACCTAAAGGCAGGAACGCTACTACTGAGTTGCAAGACCTTTCCTCTGTCCTAAATAATTCTATGATGCAAACCTTAGAAAACTTTTCTTGGGCTACAAACTGCTTATTGCTCCTACAATGATGGGGGTCCTTGATAAGGCTTGGAGACTGAAACAGGCAAATGTTGTGCAGTTCTTTAAGTTAGTGATTGCCTTTGAGGATTCCCTCTCTCATTTTCCCACTTCCTCTAACTTTTTATGATTGATTTATTGTCGCTTGTATTTTACAGTGAAAAGCTTCAACTGCTGCCACAATCCAGTGCCATTTTGAATATCTTAAGAATAAAATGAGAGAACTGAAAGAAAGTCCTTCCTCGTTACGCTGCCTGCGCCATGAGTCCTGTACCATCACCCCACCTCCATTGCCTCACTGCAGCCTGTGCTGGATCCACCAGTGTTGGAGTCATCACTCTTCAGGCGCCACTGGGCTCACCTCACCACCACCACTGCCTGGAGCCATACTGCACCCTTACACATCCTGCAGCCAGGAGCCCCTGGCTCTGGGCCGAGCACCACCAGGAGCCCCAGGCTTTGCTGCCAGGCTGGGCTGTCGCTGCCTTGCGACGAGACCCACTCTGGCTGCCCTCCTCCACAATGTCACTTTGTCTGCCACCCTGATAGGAAAAAGATGATAGGGTATGGAATGAAGGGAGGAAGTGGCAGGTCTGGAGAGAATGGACCCAGGAGCCTGCATGCTGCCTACATTGCTGGTGCTGCTGTCTCCAGGCAGGATTATGAGAAAACTCAGCCACCAGTCATTGTTAGATGAACAAAAAAAAGAATTTGATGCCAAAGCAGTCATGCTCTCATCAAATGCTGTGACAGAGCTTATTTAACCTCAGTGCCAGTGTCATTGCTCGTTGCTGAGTTTTGACTTTGCTGCTGGACTGTACTCGTCACAAAGACAGATGTGGATTGGTCAGGAGAAATCACATGGAGACCGCTGGCTTCATCTCTCCTCGGGGAGAGAAAACAAAACAGGTGGCAGGAGGATGTCAGTCAACATACACCTGAAACATTCAGAACCTGAGACAGGGGACAGCATTATGTATTTCCCAGTGAGAAGAATTCAGGTGTGATCAAACTGAAGATTAGATAAAGAAATAATTGACTAATCTGGAATGGCTAATGTGTAAAGGGTACTAATTCAGAGAGAGAGAGGTATTGCACATGCTACCAGCATGCTGACTGACAGAAACTTGACTGAATCTGACTGTAACCTGCACAGCTCCCTGCTGTTTTATTGATGAACAGAGTCGATTGACATCTTGAAGCATTGAATGCTGTCACTTGGAGAAAAGCAAAGGCTCCCTGGTTGCTGAGCTTTCGGTGATATTCGGCAGACGGTGACCTCCCAGTTTCGAAGAGGGGCTAGATTGTTGGGGGATGGGGTCTGATGCTGCAGCAGACTGCAGTGTGCCAGGGAGACGGAACCACCAGTATTCCTGAAGGAGAGGCTGGACTCTGTGATCCTGGCTGGGCAGAGAGGGGTAGCAGCAGCAGGAGGACGTTCTCTGAGGAAGGGGACAGTATCTCTCAGGAGCTGCATGGCCATCAGACACCTGCGATCGGTTATGAAACGGATCTGTCTCTGTGCTGCCTCTCTGTCAGTATGTTTGCTTTCTCTCTCTCCCTTATATTTTCATCCTGCTCACACTGTGCTGTGGTTAAGTAGAATTGATGCTGCATTGCATTCATTCGAGTGAGCACGTTTTAAAAACCCACTCATTCGCGAACTGTAGGTGTTGTCGGGTCGCTACTGGGGAACCTTCAGCGTTTAGTGTATTGCTACAGCAAATCAGTCAGTCCTTTTTTAAGATAATCAGCTTTGTATGAGTCTGATTTTACATCTCTTTGAGCCTGCAGGAGGGTCCTTGGTTATGTTTATTTGCGAGCCAGGAGCAAAGTGCTGTCACTGTACTATAGAGGACAGCGTGAGGGGTCGGGGCCCAAGGCTACCTCAGGCAGAATGTGGATTGAATGGGGCTGCTGGTATCCATCAGATCGACACACTAGCCATCTAAACAACTGAGCTAACTGCACCCCTCTATGGTTTTACATGCCTCCATGTAAAGAAAAATATGAGTAAAAGTGATTTATGAAAAACGTATGAAAAATGCTGTTTGTTATACTTTTGTTCTAACCACACAACAGATGGGAACTATGTATAGATTGCCAGATCTGATCGGACACATTCTGTTGGAATTGCTGTTTCTGCCCACTGTACCTTGTGATGTTACAGGGGTCTTTCATTAGACATGACGTTAAGACTCAAAACCCTTACCTACACGGATCAAATCTCTCTTGAGACGAATAAAATAAAAATTTTCATTTCTGTACCACTCTGTGAGATGGTTTAGCTCAGTTGTCTGGATGGCTGGTTCGTGAAATAGAGTGATACTACTGGTGCGCGTTCAATCCCTGTCCTGTCTGAGGTTACCTTTCCCTTTGCCTGGGGATGTGAGGACCCTTAGGTTAAAGCGCCTTTGATGAGGTTGTAATCCTGTGGTCTGGTAAGATTATGGTTACATTACCTTTAGGCCTATGTCCAGGATATCCCATCTTTGAAATGGATTAGCTATTACAATGTAGCATCAGTTTCTGCAGGAGAAACTCTGATAGAGGACACAGTGATCATGACTGGATAGTCTGTCCTTTTTGTGGTGTTGATTTAGGGACCAGAATTAGTTAGGACCCCATGTAAATAAACTACACCCACATACAATAAGTTACTGCTAAACTTTGTCCCAGTCAATGTTATTTCACTTTAATGTTGCTGAAATAATTTGGGTTATATATCTGCGCTGTGTTGCCACATTCACCATAATGTTGTTTTCCACAGATTTCCTGTTCTATGGCCTGCACATCTCACTCTGGACATGATGTGCTTCCCAGTACTATGGGGTCAGTACACTTCTTCCCTCTGCCCCTGTCGTCAGTTCTGCTCCTGTCCTTTTACTCTCTGTTGTCACCTTCACAACCTTTGGTGCCTCTTACCACCGACAGGGACTTGTTCAGTTGATTTTTGTTGCACTCTTAGCTTGCACTCAGCTGCTACTTGCACCAACCGAACTCTCCACTAGGTGTGGCGTGGTCAATCTGAAAGCAGGGAATTTGCATTTACATTTATATATACCTTTTTCAAATATGTCAATCTGTTTTATTCTGAAAATTATTTCATTTATAAATATGGAAATTTGGTAGGGTATAATATTGAAACTTATCATTTTTAAACATTTTTTCTGCTCAGTATTGTCATATAGAGCCCAACCACAGTATTTTTTTGCACTTAGTGATACATTTTAGTTTCTAAGTTATTCCAGCTAGAACTGCATAGTACTACACACGTATGGTACTTAAGGTACAGTACATCATTTCAGCTTGTACAGTTTTTTTTGTTCATTCGTAGCTAAATTTGCTGGTGACACAAAAATAGGTAGGTAGTGAGTTGTGAGGAGGAGCCCAGGAAGGTATGTAGATAGGTTACACGAGTGGGCAACAGTCTGGCAGATGGAGTATAACATGGGAATGTGTGAAATTGCCCATTTTAGCAGAAAGAAAATAACAGTATATTACCTAAATAGTGAGAGGGTGAAGAGATCTGGGTGCAGAAAGATCTGGGCACCCTAGTGCATGAGCCACAGAATGTTAGTGTGCAGGCACAGCAAGCAATTAGGAAAACTAATAGAATGTTGTGGCTTATTGCAGAGGAGGCTTAATGCGAGAGTAGAGAGATTGTGCTTCTGCTAAAGAGAAGACATTGGAGAGATTACATCTGGAGTACTGTGTACAGTACTGGCCAACAGACTTATGGAAGGACGTTAATGTGTTGGAAGCAGTTGAGACAAGGTTTTCTAGACTAATACCTGGAATGAGTGGATTGCCTTATGAGGAAAGGCTAGATAGGATATGCATGTATTCTCTGGAGTCTGGAAGAGTCCGAGCTGATTTAATTGAAAGATTTAAGGTCCTGAGGGCACTTGACTGGGTAGACGTCAAAGAGATGCTTCTTCTCTAGGAGAATTTAGGACATGATTTAAAAATAAAGGGTCACCCATTTAAGACAGAAATGAGGATTTTTTTTTCTAACATAGGGTTGTGAGTCTATGGAATTCCCTTCCTGAAATGGTAGCATATACAGAATCTTTAAATATTTTTAAGGCAGAGGTAGATAGATCCATAATGTACCATGGTGGCTCAGTGGTTCTCACTGCTGCCTCATAGCGCCAGGGGCCTGGGTTCTGTCTGTGTGGAGTTTTCATATTCTTCCTGTGTCTGTGTGGATTTCCTCTGGGTGCTCCAGTTTCTTCCCACAGTCCAAAGATGTGCAGGTTGGCTGGATTTGCCACGGGAAATAGGTTTGGGTGGGATGCTGTTTGAAGGGTCAGTAAGGACTTGATGGGCTGAATGGCCTGCTTCCACTCTGTTGGGACTCTCTGATTACCAAGGGAATGAAAGATTATCGGGGTGGGGTGGGGGGTGGTGCAGGGATGTAATTTTGAGGTTAAAATCAGATCAGACTTAATTTTCTTCCTTGTTTGTATGTTTGTGTAAATGTCCAATGGAACTTAAGTCAGCCTGTAACATTCATTCTTGTAGGAGCCTATAATTCATTTGAAGTCACTTTACTTAAAATCACAGTTTTCGGTAATTCAACTATAACCCTAAACAAGAACTTACTGTAGTGCCATTGAGTATTTAATATTATCCATAGAAGGCGAATGGGGTATAATGTTAATCTGAAAGCCCACCAACAATGCAACTCCATACTGGAGCATCAGCTTAAATTTTAATTCTATAAGTCTCTGAAGTGAGATTTAAATACTCACCCTTCTGACTCAGGTGAGTGCCACTACCTGAAAGCTAATTAAAATAGCAGAGATAGAACTTTGTTAAGAGTATGCTAAGTCCGACAACATCACCAGCATCAAATTCCTCTTAATATCTATAAGCAGATGCCCTCCTTAAGTTGATGATTTTGGATCAAGTGTATAGCAAAACATAGCCACTACGTTAGAAGAGCTATCAGAACACAAAAGAGACCAAAAGTGCTCATTACATGGTCATGTCTCCCATTCCTAAGGCCTCCTTTGTTTTATATAGGTTTTTATAGATGCACCATAGAAAGCATTCTGTCTGGATGCATCACGGCTTGGTATAGCAACTGCTCTGCCCAGGACCATAGGAAACTACAGAGAATTGTGAACACAGCCCAGTCCATCTACCATCTATTGACTGCAAATATAATTCTCGCAGCCAACATAACCAAAGACATCTCCCACCCCGTTTAATCTCTTCCATCAGGCAGAAGATATAAAAGCTTAAACACACACATCAACAGATTCAAGAACAGCTTCTTCCCTTTTGTTATTTGACTTCTAAATGGGTAGTCTCAAATTTTAAATTTAAATGTTGATCTCGCTCTTTGTGCGCCTTCTCTGCAGCCGTAACATTGTATTCCTCGCTCTGTTTTATTACTCTAATGCACTTTGTATGGTATGATCTGTCTATGTTGCATGCAAAGCAAAACTTTTCACTGTACCTAGATACATGTGATGATAATAAATCAAATCAAATCAAAAATCCTGATATATACCCTGCTTACTCCATTACTAAAAGAAAGTCTCAGGTCCAAAGCAGGCACGGAGCATCTGGATTGAGCTGGAGTCTGCAGAGATCTAGGATAAATCTCCAGGACGCTGCAGCCATTCCCCTAGGAGAAAAATCATAGTCGTATTAACAATGTAATTGTTTTTAACAAAGGTTCTTTGGACACCTTTGCTTACTTTTCAGAAAAATCCTAAAGATTGGCAGAAATGTCAGGCTCAAAAACAATAATGCTGTCAGGGTGTTTCACCTTGTGGGGCTTTTCTTTAAGGAAAGTTGCTTCATGCAATGTTGGTGTCACTATTTATGCTATCATTTATTACCCATTACTACTTGCACAGGTGCTGTTACAGGACAATCCCATTGTAGGCCAGACGAGGTAAGGATGGTAGATTTTCTTCCCTAAGTGACATTAGAGGCCAGATGGGTTTTTAATGACAATTGAAAATGATGATGTGGTTGCCATGAGGCCAGCTTTTTATTCAGATCGTTATTGAAGTGGAATTTTACCGTTTGTATGATGTGATTTAAACCCATTTCCCCAAGACACTAGCCTGGAGAATTACTAGTGCAGTGACTTTATCATATTACCACTGCCACCACCTTGCTCCAGTCACTGTGCATCCCTGTTCGTTACAATGTATGCCTGGTATGCCCATTGTTATTTCTTGAGCACCGGAGCACGTGGTTTAAAAATTTAGGGATCTCTCATTTAAGACTGAAAGGAAAAGCTTTTTTT